>OX442421.1:9322927-9372927 GCA_949361645.1 Spongilla lacustris | reverse complement strand
TCATATTCATTAGTGTGATATTTTGGTTAAGTAAAAAATGGATTCCCCAAAATATTATTACATGGCGTGCTATTATTGTAAATAAACCTATTTGCTAATACCAATTCTAGCTCTAGAAAGTACGAAGTGTGATGCAATAATTTCATTAGTGTGATCTAACGTTTGTTGTTTACCTACTGCAGATCTTCTTGTATTGTTAGTTTTAAAATCGAGCCACAAAAATGGATTACAATATTAGCCACAAGATTGTCGCGGAATCAGGTCAGTTATGATGGATGTGATATTAGGTCTAAATGAGTAAAATTAAATGAATGCATGGTACATACTGGGCCATTAACACACCTCACAGCTTACCCCAACACACCACACCCCTCACAGCTTACCCCAACACACCACCTTACCCCTTACCCTCCACACCCCCTTACCCTCCACACCACCTTACCCTCCACACCACCTTACCCTCCACACCACCTTACCCTCCACACCACCTTACCCTCCACACCACCTTACCCTCCACACCACCTTACCCTCCACACCTCCTTACCCTCCACACCACCTTACCCTCCCCACCTCCTTACCCTCCACACCTTACCCTCCACACCTTACCCTCCACACCTCCTTACCCTCCACACCACCTTACCCTCCCAGGTCCTCAGCTGCATACGCCTGTACCAGTGGCCATGCTTCCAGCTTCATGGGGTCAAAAGGGACTGCAGTAGAGGTACCATGGTTGGCCACTGAGCAAGGAGAGAGAAGGCAATCACACTACCATTATGAGTACAGTACCAAATGGTTGACTGACTACAGAAATAAAGGACACACCCCCTGAGCACCCCCCCCCCCCCCCGAGCACCCCTCCCTCACCTGTTGCACGGTATGGTACTCCAATCCTGTTGAGATCCTTCAGAACACTTACAAAAACCTGCGCTTTGTAATCTTCACTCTGTGGGCCCCCGGCCTCAACCTGGGACGCAAAGGTACAATCAACCCGTTCATTTACCTCCACGGCAGAGGCCTTTGAACTTGGGAATAATACCATCTAGCCCCCGCCCACAACTCTTACTACACCATTGCCTTTTAGAATTGCCGCTAAATCAATATTGCTTAGCCAGAATCACAGTTAATGTCAGGCACAGTAGTCACAGTGATGGTTTGTGCCATCATCTTAAATTGAACGTCCCTCAGGTCACTCACTTGATGGGTACTAAGGCAGTGCAGGTGCACATCATGCAGCCTGGAAGCAGTTGGGAGGACAAGGTGGGCATTATTTGGATTACAGTACAGGTGAATGGCTGTCTGTGTTATAATGGCAAATATATCTGTGGTGGGATCAAAAAATACTTTGTGAATGTGAAGTGCACTGCTTCTGGCTGGTACCTTCGTGATCATCACCATCAGCTGCTTTGCTGTGTGGAAAAAAACAAGTGCTTCAGCTGTTGTCAAGGTAATTAAGTCTATCAATTATGCGGCTTACCTACTTGATGCAAGATACCTGTTTACGAATAGAAAATCGAATAGTTGACTGCATCCTTCATTGAAACTATATTTTAATTTAAAAAAAAAACATTTGAAGGCTAGGGTGCACGTAAGCAGCAGCTGTCAAACAGAACCCACCACGAATCAATGCCTGCAGCAAAGGAAGTATACTAATAGTATCGTCACTGTTATAGATGCCTACCCAGGACTAGAAGAACTGCATCGAGTTGACTGCTCTGGAGGATACCCTTTATTGCATTCCAACGCAACAGCTCCATGTTACAATTCAAGTTTTACTATAGCCCACGCACGAGTACAATACACCCGCGGTTGTCGCGTGAGGGCAGTTCAACTAGTTTATTCACAGAATGTTTTAGTGGCTTTGCACGTGATACACTCCGCTGCAAGATGAAAGGGCGCCCCCTTTCGTATCAGCCCGTGCATAATATCATACGCATGCGCGATACGATAGGTGTTCTTTCGGTCCATTAACATCAGGTTCTGCATGCGGTCTTTGATAGGAGCAATTGCCAAGCCAAGTACGTTTCTGAAAAAGGTCTTGAATAGCCTATTTAGTTGGAATGAAGCATAAAGTGAACCCTACATCATGTGCACTGAACATCGTTTACCTACCTGGTCTAGTGCATGTGCTTGTGCAGCATCAATGGTGACATGCATGAAGTCATTGGTGTAGATATTATGTAACCTCAGTACAAGTCAATGACATTCCCCCTGTAGCAAGTTGTATGATGGCCCTCTTCAGCAATCCCGCTGCTTGCTTCTCCTCCCCAGGTGTAAGTGTTGGTGCACACTCATGCCCTTCATAGCCATCAGCCTTAATATCCCTGCTGCAGTCTGTACAGTGTACCACAATATCCGATAGCAGCAGGAGTATCACACTTGATGCCGGTCTGACATGGGATGAAACCATGGGACCATCCTGGACAGTTCACAGTGCCAGATGCTGCTGTCCACTCCCGGAGGCACTTGGCACACACCAGTGCACCACACTGCAAGTTCCAGTGGCTGTGAGAGAAATGTTGGAGCACAGTGCACACTTCAGCTCCTTTAGCGTCAACGGGTTGTTAGTGCTTGCCAAAGGTGGGCTAGGCTCACTATGGAGGACTGGAGGAGAGGCAACTGATCTTTTCCAGACTAGGTGCAATGCTTGCCTGATGACCTCTACCAACTGTCATGTGTCCACTTGTGCATGCCGCATGGAAGTGCTCACGTGTCATATTACTTAAAGCAAATGTGTGCTGTTTACCTTGCATTCTTGATCTGTATGTTCTGGCCATTATAGGATCACTGCACGTTTGTGATGCGCTCCCTTTTTGATGGCACAGATGGTTTACCATGGCGATGATCAGGATGCATGTAGCTATAAGTATTTGCAAACCTAAAGGGGTGGTGAATTTTCTAGCACCACAAACAAGCTGAGTGAATTGCATGAATACCGGGGATAAATCGACATATGCATTGTGGGCTTGTGGTTTTGTCCCTTCATGTTAATGTAGCATGTAGCAGTACAGTGTGTGGAAAGAGGCTGACGAAATACAGTGTGTACACAGGGCCATAGCTGGGGGGGAGGGGGGGGGGGGGGTCGAACAACCTCTCTCCCATATTAAAGGTCACCTGTGACCTGCTATGTTCCAATAATGAATTACTATTTGTCTGCCCTCTTGGTGCACACGTTATTAGTACTATAGAACTGTGCACCAAATGTCTCAACCCGATTTTCCAATTGCATTCACGAAATTTTAATTAGCGAAGCACAGCTCAGTCATGCGATTGACGTCATGCGCGTCTTACATCATGTGTATTGTTTACATTTTTTGGTGTATTTCGTCATAATGGGGACGCGATCATCAATAAGCGGACGAGAGCGAACGTCGGAGGAAAGAAGGCGGGACTTCACCACGTGATATATATTTATAGCACGTATATATAGCAACATACACGATGACGGAAGTTACGTAGGTAAACAATACAACATCCTCTACTGAGTTAAAACTCCTTTAGCACTTTATAAAGCTTGGGAAATGTGTACAGGGCAAAGAAGAGAATCAGCTATGAGTGCATCTCATGTAGCTGAGCTGAAAATAGCTTTTGACATTGACACGTCTGAGAATTAAGTCAACATAAACCCCTGAGATGTTCTGCATGCACTGTAAGCGCTGAATGGAGTGATGCTTACCTTCTACCTAAGGCTATGTCACGGAAATTAGTAAGCCCCCCTAAATACGTGCTGTTGCGCATGCTATCTTATGTGGGGTGTCAGTTGTGCGCATTGACTGGACATGCCAGGAGAAAGATTCCAGTGTTTGAGTTCATTTTAATTTTAATTATTTATTTTTTAATGAATTTGCTGGTTCTGCTGAGTCTGGGTCAGGCATCGGTTGCATTTTAGTATAATGCCATAAATTTATATGTTAAAATAACTGACCCACAAGAAACAACCTTAACAGGATACACATGGATACACTATATAAACTACATGCTACTTGTGGTGCCCAATACAGAGGCAGCATTGCCGTGCTGGAGTGCAATGGACATTCTTTGAAGAAGGTGAAGCCTGCTGATATCAGTGAGCAAACTGAGAGCATCAGGGCCAAGGGCACCAGAGGTCTCAATTGCAATTGGGACAAAATGGTGGGATCTGGACAGCTCCCTCAGCAGCTGTGAATATACATACCGTAAATGATCTAATTGTTTATTACTAGTTCCCTGTACCGACACGTGATTATTATTGTTGCCGTTGGTGTAAAATTTTGGAGCCATGTCATTTACTGTACCGACGCATATTCCTCAACGTTTGCTACAGCAGCAACCGCCTGAAAACCCGCCCACCGTGGTACACTGGTTCCGTATGGATTCCCTCCGCCTACATGACAACCCTGCTTTCAACTATGCCGTCACCAGTGGATTGAGGTTCAAAGCCATCTTCATCGTAGATCCGTGGTTCAACGCAAGCTACAGCAACGGACTCTCTGTCAACGTGTGGCGGTTCCTTATCGAATCTCTCCATGACCTGGACAACAAGCTTCAAAAGAGAGCGTATCAAACTCGTCTCAACGTGTTCGTTGGTCAACCTACATCCATCTTGCCCGAGGTCTTCCGTAGGTGGAACGTGAACAAACTCACTTTCCAAGCCTCTCAGATCAGCTTCGAGGCCAAGAAGCACGATGAGATCATCAAACGTATTGCGACCGAGCACAACATAGAGGTTGCTCCGTTCTACTCGCAAACGCTTTACAACCCAAACGACATTCTTACGTGTAACGGTGGCTACGCGCCTGTCACGTACAAGGAATTTCGTCGACTTCTACCAATAATTGGATGCCCTCAAGAGCCCATTCCGGAACCAAACCCACTTTCAGTGCTGATGTCAGGCAGTATAGATGTGGTGGACGAGGTGGAAGGTGAGATACCAACCCTTCAGAGCCTTGGCTTTGATTCCAGTGAGAAGCTGTACACCAGTCATTGGGTGGGGGGTGAGACAGAAGCGCTCAGCAGACTGTTCAAATTTGGCACTCACCGTGCCTCCCTGTCAAATGACCCTATTGAATGGCTGATGAACAAGGACTCTCTCAGTCCCTATATTCGGTTTGGATGTCTCTCTGTGCGGCAGCTGTTCAGCCAGCTCAGGCAGTTTGCTTCCACATCTCAAAAGGGCCATGCTTTGTTTCAGGAGTTGACCAAAAACCTTCTTCTTCGAGAGTTTGCCTTTATTGTGGGATACTTCACTCCTGACTTTGATCAGATGAAAGGCAACCCAATGTGCATTCAGCTTCCTTGGGATGATAACCCACAGTATCTTGAAGCATGGCGACAAGGTCAGACCGGCTTCCCATGGATCGATGCAGTCATCCGCCAGTGCCGTCAGGAAGGTTGGGCACACTTCTTGGGGCGTCAGAGTGTTGCTGTCTTTCTGACACGAGGTTACATGTGGCTGTCCTGGGTACTGGGCAAGGAGTTCTTCCAGGAGTTTATGTTGGACTTTGAGCAACCTCTCTCTTCTGTGTGCTGGATGCAGAGTGCTTGCAGTGGGTTCTTCTGTAACAAGATTGAGAGCTACAACCCATGTGGGATAGGTAAGCAGATGGACATGGATGGCCAGTACATCAAGACCTATGTACGAGAGCTCCAGGATTTTCCTGCTGAATACATCCACCAGCCATGGAACGCTCCCCTGTACGTCCAGCAGGAAGCAGGCTGTATCATTGGCGTGGACTATCCAAAACCAGTAGTGGATGTTTGCAATCAGGAAGAGCTGTGTTGCAAACGCATTCAAACCATTATGACCGCTCTGTATGAAATATATAGTTCCAGCCAGTGACATCACATCCTCTTGCCTACCCTTCTCCTCCAAGCCTGCTGTACATGTTGATTAATTGTGCAGCTCCTTTGCTTCTCTTTCCGAAGTCACGTGCTATATATGTACTCGGAAAGTGTAAACTTATCAGTTAGTTTTGCAACTCCTTTTGAAGTCACGTGCTGCATATTAACTTCCAGGAAAGTGTTTATCGATTAATTGTGCATGCAGCTCCTTTGAAGTCACGTGCTGTACATGTACTTGGAAAATGTTTATCAATTAGTTGTGCAACTCCGATCCTTTGTCGAAGTCAATAATGTTGCAGAATGGGTATGGCCCAGGTGTTTTGGTAATGGTTGTCGGAAGAAATCGAGGAGCTTCCTAGCAAGGATAGAGATAAGATTTTTTGCATACGGTTCGTTTATGCGCTCAGTAAGCTAGTACTCGAGTACTTGTACTGTGTGTCAATTAATGTTACTGATTTATTTACATGTACGTGTATGTGTAAAATGGAATTATGTAAGAATATTAAAATCAATGGTGGTTATTGTAAGTACTAACAGCAAACGTGTATAATTATAATCACAAAACTATGGCGACCATCGGAAAGCAGGGGTTTGGATGCATGGGTGAGTGTTGCTGCGAGGTAAAAGGCTTAAATCTTGTTCTCACCCACAACTATATTTCAATTTGTTAGGCTTTTCTGCCTTCTACGCCAGTGCAAAAAGTGTTTCTGAAGAGCAAGCAAAGGCTGTTATTTGGCATGCTGCAGCTAATGGCGTCACACTGTTCAACTCTGCCACATTCTACGGTCCGTTGAACGAAGTAGGATATGGTGCCAACTTGCGTTTGATCCGCAAATGCATCGATGGTTTGGACCGTTCGAAGATACAATTGATGGTTAAGATAGGTATGGACACCCGTTGTCCAGTGGAAAAGACGGGATCGTCGTGGGTTCTAAGAGCTGATGCAGCTGCGCTTCGCGCCGACGTGGATTTTGCTTTGGAGCAGCTAGGGACGGACTACATCGACATCATTGTGTTGTGTCGCGTCCCTACGGATAGGCCTATTGAGGAGTCGATTGAGACCATGAAAGCGCTTGTAAAGGAAGGCAAAGCCAGGCACATAGGGGTGTCCGAAGCCGACGCATCTAATATACGGCGCGCACACGCGGTTCATCCCCTATTTTGCATCGAGCAGGAATGGTCCCTGTGGACTAGAGATATCGAAGCCGAGATCGTGCCTACGTGCAGGGAGCTTGGAATTAAGATTGTCGCCTACTCGCCCCTTGGAAGAGGATTCCTTACTGGTTCGTTCCGCTCTCGATCCGACATGGATCCTTCCGACTACCGCCTCAAAGGACAGCCGAGGTTTGCAGAAAATAATTTCGACTCAAATATGGCGCTGGTCGACAAAGTGAAGGCGGTAGCTGATCGCAAAGGCATAACGGTGGGTCAGCTGGCCCTAGCCTGGGTACACGCCCAGGGAGACGACGTGATTCCCATCCCTGGTACATCGTCCATATCCCATCTGGACCAAAACCTTGCTGCTGCCCATGTCAAACTGACAGAGGAAGAGCTCAAAGAAATCACCGAGTTATTCCCAGTGGACAAAGTTGTTGGGGATAGATATGCACACATGGCCCTAACTTTCCATGGAAACAAGTAATGCTCTGCTTTAATTCTGACCAGTTTTCAAACTTTCTACTTTTATAGGCTTAATTGTTTTGATTTTATTATTTAGCTAGACGACGCTATTGCTATGTGCATGTAGTGCTTTTCTATTTTGGGTTTTACAGCATTCATTCTACAGTATTTCTGAACGTGAAAATCTGCAACCTTTAAAAAACCGGTTAACCGTTAATTAGTTAAACTGATTTACAAGATATAAAAACATTCTCTCTGAGAAAGTTAGTGGTATATAGGATTTGAAGGCAATGGTGGTGTAAAAAGGAAGGGAACAAGGGATTGGAGATACAATATTAATTCCTTTAACTAGCACTTTGTAGAACGGCATTAATTATGAGATACTGATAGGAATAATTATTGTATCTCCAATCTCTTGTTCCCTTCCTTTTTACACAACCGTTGCTTTCAAATCCTATATACTACTAACTTTCTCAGAGAGAATGTTTTTATATCTTGTTTCGTCAGTTCATTTTTTGACTACTAGTATACTGTACAACCCGTACATACGTTTGTATGACAAAATCCAGCCGTTGTAATGCCATGTTTATTGCCAGCAAACACATTTATGTTACATTTGCAGCTGTTCTATATCGGCACTCGCGCGCCAAGCTTTATGCACTGTTCGATTCGATTCAACATTTGCATGCTAGCGTCACACTGAAGCAGACGCTCGCTTTTGTACAGGATCCGCATCATACCAGAGATAATGATTGTACCAAACTAGCGATCGGGAGGACTCTAATTCGTACTATCACTTTTGGCGTTCCTCTCGTCGTTTACTTCACCTTTTTCGTTCCACGCATGAAGGCATTTTGACAATCTCGGTAAAGCTGGCGGGACGATATACAATTCTAATTGTACGTGAAACATTGCCATGGGAACGCTTTGAGAGCCTCTCCAATTACGTAACGATTACGTAATCGGTTACATGCTTTATTTATATATCGCTGGCTGATACCAGCAGATATTCTTCCAGGAAATTCTACACCCATTGATATAATTGGCGCCCTTTGGAACCGTTCCTATCACGAGTTATACTCACCCAGGAAGAAGACGACTATGGACAAAATTGAGACTGGGAACGAGAACTACGCGCTTTTTTGTTCTCTTAAGCCATAGATATTAAAGTAAGGGGATTGGAAACGCATCACGTGAGCGCATGATTGTACACGTACACTCCTTGACACGGTTATTATTACCCTTAAACCAATGAAGACTTGAAAACTGCTGCTACTGTGTGATTTGTTTTCGTCCTAAAACGTCATATTACATCTTCCTACGTGTCTGTAAGCCATTCTTTAACTGGCACGGCTCTTTGCTCTTATTGTTTGCTTGCTGAACGCGATTTTCTAGTACCTTACGCGACTCGGTTACGGACTGTACCTTTTATTTTTGACCAGTTCATCTCAGCGCGATTCTGTTACTACTATGTCGTTGGTAGGTCATATCTGTATGCCTTTCCTTAATTTTGTGTACGGCGGACTGTTCTTTACTTCGCAACCTCCATTCTAGTACGTAAGAAGCGTAAATGGAGTTACTTTGGCACTGTACCTTTTTCTACGATTCTACAGGTGCTGGCGCGCTAAACGTTGCATATTATAGATGTGCACAGTGTGCTACGTGCCTATTGGCTGTCATTTTCCCTTTAACCGTATCGCCTTAGGAGAGGTAACGAAGCTAAGGAGAGAAGCATTTATCGATTTTTGATTATTTTTTAAGCAATGGGTATAAGACATTACGAGTGTGTAGAAGAAAGTATGACTGGAAAACAAAGGCTTTGGGTACCAGGCTTTGCTTGTCCATATACCACTCGCAAAGATGTGAACCTGTGATCCTGACGTCTCGGTCCCTATAGTCCATAAAACAGCTGCTGCGTACGATATGAATTTTTAATTGTAGGCGTAACATGGACTGTACGTGACTAATTAGATTCATTGATCCGTTTCCAATCCCCTTACTTAAATATCTATGCTTAAGCTAAGTGTTTGGCGACTTGAACAAAACATGTAAATGATCGTCCTTCTATTGTGGTTCGATAGCAACAAAGAGCTAAACTATCCGTTTCTCGGTTCGTGAGTTATACGTGGGGTCGCTGTATGATACGGCACAATTAAATCCTATATGGAACCTACGTACATGTAGGTTCCGCAGAACACAATTTAACCCTAGGTACTTAATTAACCGCCGAATGCGCATGTGCTTTAATTAAAATAAGTCTTTTTCGATGGATACGGTGCTAGAGCAGCAGAGAAGGTTGCACGAAGAGAGAGAGCGAATTGAGGATGGCATAATGAAAGAGAAGATGCTTAAAAAGAACACAGTAAGCCCACTGAATAAGGGTTATTGTAACACTTTGTGGCTTAGAACGTAGACTTTTGTTCATGTTAGTGTTGATAAATCGGTGTTTGCACCTACAGCTTCTACAAAATATGTTTCTGTGATTGGTTGAGTACAATCTTTATTCTCGCTGATGTCTGTGTATCGCTGTGCATAGGATTACAAGTTGCTTTGCAATATTAGCTCGTATCTTATCCTAGCATGCGACTGTCTGTGTGTGCACCGTACAGACTCAAAATTGATTATTAAGTGGAATTCAAAAATAGGTTACCGTTGGCCACAGCAAGGGTCTAAGCGCGCTACCTTTGACCCTCCTGCCTGCAGGTACGCGAACGTATCAACTGCGAGCATCGCATGAGTCATCTGCTTGACAGGTCCATCGGGTGTGCCACAAAGTTGATCAGTCTTTACGAGGACAAGGACGGGTAAGGTTCCAAAGAGCGGTACATTTAGCACCTCTGTGTGTATGATGTTCACGTGTGTATGGGGACAGTCTCCTATCCCCAGCAACCAGTTTAAAAAATTTTTTTTTTGATTTGCTTGGGGTATGTGTGATATATGATTGGGGTATATACTATCTGCACATTTTAACACGTGTTGCCTGCCTGTCTTCACTTTTATCCATGGACAAGCAAAAGAACAAAAACTTGAATTGAAATGTATGGCTTGGCTAATAAAAAACTCAGTGCCCCATATAACTTAGTGACAGGCTGTCAGGTTTTTTAACGATAGTCACTATACTATCTGTGGTAACAGCTGATGAAAAAAAAATTTGATTGGCAATGCAGTTTCCAATGCATAAAATCATTTTGTATAGGATATTGCAAGAAAATTAAAGGGAGTTGAAATAGGCTGTCTCATATATTTGTATGTGTTTGCTAGCTCTTCATAGCACATGCACATACTGTCACATGTACATGTGCACATTCATATGTACACACACACACACACACACACACACACACACACACACACACACACTACCACACATATACTTCAATTACAGACTTCGTCAAGAAGAGATTGCGGCCATGAGTGGGACAGATGAGTTTGCTGAATTCTATCGCAAGTTGAAGCACATAAGAGACCACCACAAGAAGTACGCCGATGACACAGAAGAGCCTCTGGAGATGGAGTTCTTGAGGTTGGATGAGGAGAGGAAAAACCCACCAGAGGAGCTGCAGAGTTAGTCACAGGGGGGGGAGGGGGGGGTGAATTGATTAAGTGTTTTGTTTTGTTGGGGATGGGGGGGGAGGCATTGATTCTTGTTCACATTGCCTTGAATGGACTTGGATGTGATGTCTATGTACACATCTTTTTGTAGATATGGTACACTTCACTGATGAAGAAGGCTATGGAAAGTTTCTCGACCTCCATGAGGTATACGACCAGTTCCTCAACCTCAAACAGATGGAGGTAATGTCCTCTCCTCAGAGTAGCAGCATAACGGTGCTAACCTTCTCTTCCCTTCCCTCTTTCTGTTCCACACACATATGCACACACACACACGCACACACACACACACACACACGTACCTTTCTCTTCAGAAATTAGACTATCTTACCTACTTGAAAACATTTGACCACTTGTTTGAAATTCCTAAAGAGAAGAAAAATACAGAGTACAAAAGGTACAGGAGGGACACCTACACACTGCACACACACTGCACACACACTGCACACACACTGCACACACACTGTACATATTGCAGTGTGTGCTAATAGAAATACATGTACCCGCACACACACACACACACACACACACACACACACACACACACACACACACACACACACACACACACTGTGTGCTAATACAGATACCTGGAGTCTCTGGCAGATTATCTTTTGAGCTATTTGGAGAAAACTCAACCGCTTCTAGACCCAGAAGCACTTCTCAACCAGATCAAGAAAGATTTCAGTGAGAAGTGGAATAGAGGCAACTTTCCGGGATGGAAGGTGAGTAGTGGGGTAGCCCTTTGTCAAATGCACTTCTTTTATTTTTAAAAATGCTGCTTATCGTTACTCGCTGAAGATTTTCTTTTGGAGCTTGACAAAGAATTTTGCATCTCTCTTGCTATTACATGTCTTGCCCATGTTGTGTTTTCAGTTGAAGAACAGCTATTGTCTGTCTCAGTTACAAAGAGAGTCGTATACTGCTACTTTAGAGCTTTGTGACTGCAAACACATATAACTCCTGATTCCTTTATCTCTAAAGCTTCAAAATTGAAATCCATGTTCAAAAGTCATTCTTTTTTACTCATACATTCTTTTTGTTTCAGTTTCAATAACATATTGCTGATTTGTAGCTTTCAGAACATTAAGTAGTCGTTTTGCAGTACTACCTTTGGGGGGCGTTTTGGGGGGGGGGGGGGGCAATGTTATTTGTATGTTTCAGTCCAATTATCATTCTATGTCACAAACCACATTACTTTCATAGATTAAGTGTTGTTACTTGAACACATATACATTTTGGCATCTTCTGCATTTATATTTTCATCAAATCTCACTTTTAAAACTGTCTTGTTAACTGAGATGAGCAATAGTTCAAAACGGCTCCATTCCTCCAACACTGCTGAGTGCTGACATGGCTTGTTTATGTAGTTTAACTCTGTCCAATACAACACCACTGGGGCTTCCATGCTCTGGTCTAATGCTGTGCTTGTTTGGTTCTGAAAATAACCCGTAGCTGAAGTAGAAGCATTTGACAGCATACTCACGATTCCATTTGCAACACGCTTTGTGAGATACATGAATTACCTGTAGGCCAGGTGGATCATGACGTCAGGTGTGCCAATGTTTACGGAGCAGAACAGAAAAGTCAATCATAGTGTAAAATTTGTCAGCTCTTTAGCTTTTAATGAATTATTACACACCTTTGCAAAGGTAGCATAAAATTATTTTAAAAATATACAGGTACCCCATGACTTTTTTGCTGTGATAAATAAAAATCGGGCCTTAAGTGAAACTAAATTGTCCAAATTTCAGTGAACAGCAGGTGACCTCGAAAAATGCATAAATCTGGACCAATCTCCCCAACCACTTTGGCTTATAATGTACATATATAGCAGCCCTCAAGATGTATCTATAATATAAATTTGAACACTGTAACACATTCCTAGCAAGAGTTGTAAACAAAAAATGAGTTTTTAACCATTATTTGTTTCTTGGTTGTCATATCTTGTGTATGTTTCATAGTTTCTGTTGCATAAATGTTTGATAAATAGAAATATGTAATTTGCGGATATAAGCGAAAAAAAGAGTTTTGTCAGCTTTTCACCTGATGTTGAAGTTGTTTTTAACTGGTGTTGGTTGCCTCTCTTGCAGAAAGATACAGGAAGTGTGATGATTCACACTGGAGCCTCGTTGGATCTCTCGGCTTTCTTCTCCCCTGAAGTGAGTCTCCTGCAGTTGTACCTTATTCTCATATTTGCATCTAATACCATCTGGAGCTCTGTGTCATGAATGTGGGTGTGGTGTCTGCACTGTCAGGGGTTGGTTGCGTGTGTGACCAATGTGGTTGTATGGCACATATGGCTTGTATGTGTGCTTGTGTGTGTGCACATGTGTGCTTGTATGTGCTTGTATGTGTGCTTGTGTGTGTGCTTGTGTGTGTGCACATGTGTGCTTGTATGTGTGCATATGTGTGCTTGTATGTGTGCATATGTGTGCTTGTATGTGTGCATATGTGTGCTTGTATGTGTGCATATGTGTGCTTGTATGTGTGCACATGTGTGCTTGTATGTGACTGTGCATATGTGTGCTTGTATGTGTGCATATATGTGCTTGTATGTGTGCACATGTGTGCTTGTATGTGTGCATATGTGTGCTTGTATGTGTGCATATGTGTGCTTGTATGTGTGCACATGTGTGCTTGTATGTGTCCATTTAATTTTGCAGGAGTTGATGTCACTTGGACTTGATCGTCTCAAGAGTGCTCTGCAGGCACTTGGGCTGAAGTGTGGAGGGTATGAGGTTTTTTCTGGTGCTTAAGTGGGCCACTGTAATGTGTGGGGGTTGGTTGGGGTGGAACCTGCCATCTTACCAGGACGTTAGAAGAGCGAGCACAGCGGCTTTTCAGTACGAAGGGTATGTCTTTGGACCAGATGGACCCTGCACTCAAGGCCAAGACAAAGCAAGGGAAAGAGCTGGACGAGAAACAGGAAGAAATAGCTCTATTGGAGGCCAAAGTTTACGCTTACATCGAGCTGTTAGGGGTATGATTGTCCCATCTGTACCTTCTTCTTACCCCCTCTTTTCTCACATTCTCTCTGGTACCCCCTCTTCTCTATGGTAACCTGCTTCTTACCCTGCTTCTTCCCCCCTCTTCTCTATGGTAACCTGCTTCTTACCCCCTCTTCTCTATGGTAACCTGCTTCTTACCCCTCTTCTCTATGGTAACCTGCTTCTTACCCCCTCTTCTCTATGGTAACCTGCTTCTTACCCCCTCTTCTCTATGGTAACTTGCTTCTTACCCCCTCTTCTCTATGGTAACCTGCTTCTTACCCCCACTTCTCTATGGTAACCTCCTTTTTTCTTTGTCCCCTTTCCTGGCTTGTCCCTTTTGGCCTGCTTTCTCTTGCCATCCCCCCTGCCAGGAGCAAAGGGCATCAACCTACGAAAATGTTGAACGTCGAATGGCCAGAACTGCCGATGAGTTGCAGGAAGAGGAAGAGGAAGAGGAGGAGCCACAGCCGGAATCCGAGTCTGAGGACGAGGATGCCGTACCTTATAACCCTAAGAACCTTCCACTGGGATGGGATGGCAAGGTGCAGTGGCGGATGAATACACTGGGGAAGGGGATGGTTCTTGGGGAGGAGGGGGAGGGGCTTGGGGAATGAGGAGGGGGAGGGGCTTGGGGAATGAGGGGGGGGCTTGGGGAATGAGGAGGGGGAGGGGCTTGGGGAATGAGGAGGGGGAGGAAGTCGATATTCAGTTTACCGTTTTTTTGCTCAGGGTGTGTGTTGGGGTTGCTAGGAGATTGTATTTTGGTGCAGAATGGGATTTGACTTTACCTATATCCACTTTATGGTGTTGCAGTGACTTTTGCCCTCCTCCCCACCTCAGCCTATCCCGTACTGGCTGTACAAGCTGCATGGCCTCAACGTCAGTTACA
Organism: Spongilla lacustris; assembly: GCA_949361645.1. NCBI lineage: Eukaryota > Metazoa > Porifera > Demospongiae > Spongillida > Spongillidae > Spongilla > Spongilla lacustris. The sequence continues at coordinate 9,357,996 of OX442421.1, read as the reverse complement.
CCTGTGAGATATGTGGGAATGCCACTTATCGAGGACCAAAAGCCTTCCAGCGACACTTCTCTGTACGTGTGTGCATGAAACGTTACATTTTTGCACTCATTATGTGCCTTCTCTGTTGCCTCCTGCCTTCTGTCATGTGCCTTCTCTGTTGCCTCCTGCCTTCTGTCATGTGCCTTCTCTGTTGCCTCCTGCCTTCTGTCATGTGCCTTCTCTGTTGCCTCTTGCCTTCTGTCATGTGCCTTCTCTGTTGCCTCCTGCCTTCTGTCATGTGCCTTCTCTGTTGCCTTTGTCTTTCAGGAGTGGCGCCATGCTCATGGTATGCGGTGTCTTGGTATTCCAAATACTGCTCACTTTGCCAACATCACTCTGATTGCCGACGCCCTGGCATGTACGTTGATGATGTGGTGGGCATGGCCCTATGTGTGTATTTGTGCCTGTCTTGCTCAACGAGAGAGTACTTCTCTTGTAAGGGATCATTTCTCTTGTGATCACTGCTAAACGACCAGGTGGTAGTTCTGTTTATAGCATCGCCCCCCATACCCTGTACTGCTCTCTGGTTTTGATGATCACCAATTGGGGATTGCAATCCACAGATGTATCAGCATGAAAATTAAAATTGAAAATCAATCCCCAACATTAACATACATAGGTATTTATACATAGATGTATGTGTATGCACACGTCTCTCGGCGTTGGAAATTAACCCTATTGTCCAGATCAAAATAAAATGTAACTGTATGCTAGCGAAACAACAGCTCTCTCTCAGCCCACCAGCGCAGAGACCACTACCAATAAGCCGCAATCCTTGCTATTTGATGATATTTCCCAATGTTCAGTGTTGGGCCACTGCAGTCCCAGGGTGCCTAGGCAGGAGGCACTGCAGTCCCAGGGTGCCTAGGCAGGAGGCACTGCAGTCCCAGGGTGCCTAGGCAGGAGGCACTGCAGTCCCAGGGTGCCTAGGCAGGAGGCACTGCAGTCCCAGGGTGCCTAGGCAGGAGGCACTGCAGTCCCAGGGTGCCTAGGCAGGAGGCACTGCAGTCCCAGGGTGCCTAGGCAGGAGGCACTGCAGTAACACAAAGGGTGCTGCTTATCCTGCCATCGCACTACCAAACGTAAAGGGTGTGATCACATTTGAAGTCCTATAGAATACCCACCTTTTGGCCCATAGAAAACCTCTAATTAGATTATTTTTTAAAAATATAAATTTCTCACTAATCATTGTGCGGTTTTTTTTTTGTTTTTTTTTTTTTGGAATTGTATGAAGCAGCTTAGTAAGTATCCTTTCTCATTATGGAATATTCTAGATTGGAGAAGAAGCCATTATTCATTTCATTGTTGGATAGCAATTAGGAGGCTCCATTGTGTTACATTCTGAATGCGTTTATTTTTATGTAGTGTGGGAAAAAATTAAAACACTGAAGGTGAGGGAGCGCTGGCTTGCTGAAAATGAGGTAAGTCACACTGTGTGTGTGTGTGTGTGTGTGTGTGTGTGTGTGTGTGTGTTAGAACTTGTGTGGCTGTAGTTAAGTACTAATTATTTCTCTCCTGCAGGAGGAGTTCGAAGATTCAATAGGCAATGTTGTCAACAAGAAAACTTATCAAGACCTTCGAAGACAAGGATTATTGTAAACCTAGCCGTCATCTTGTTGACACTCCTTTGAACCTTTTGATGCATATTAGTATATGTGCAATAATGGATACGTGTAACAAAGTTTGGGAACGAGGCGTAGTCACATGATTCTAATAAAAGTGCACGATGCGGGGTTTATGAGCAGAGGGAATGGCTGAAAGTAGACAAGGATGCTGGATAGCGGTCTCTAGATGCTTCTGGGGACCACCTGACTCTGGAAAGTGAGGACAGTGTTTTGTGCAGCTGTATTGTAAAAGCGTAGCGAACATCTTTTATGGACAACCTTGTTATCTAGAATACGACCATAAATACATGTAAAAATAAATAGCGCTCGATGTACTTCAATAGGTAGTCTCACAACCGTTTTGCCGGTGGGCTCAATATAGTAGTTCTCGAGAACGTGTATATTCAACAGCTGTCCATACTATACAGTATACAGTATACAGCTGTCCATACTATACAGTATACAGTATACAGCTGTCCATACTATACAGTATACTATACCATACAGTGATGTAATCAAAATAATGTGACAGAAGGACCCTGTTTTCAACTTTACTTGCCTAGCAAAGGATGCGCACTTCACCGTTAGTTGCAGATAAAGATAATTGCCAACTGAGTACTTGAATTTACACTTTATTAACCTTAGGAAGATATCTTCCCCCTCCCTTCTCCCTGGAATATTGACCCTAGCAAGGCTACGTGTTCATATGCTTTGGCATATCCACCCTTACCCTAGCAAGGCTACGTGTTCATATGCTTTGGCATACCCACCCTTACCCTAGCAAGGCTACGTGTTCATATGCTTTGGCATACCCACCCTTACCCTAGCAAGGCTACGTGTTCATATGCTTTGGCATATCCACCCTTACCCTAGCAAGGCTACGTGTTCATATGCTTTGGCATACCCACCCTTACCCTAGCAAGGCTACGTGTTCATATGCTTTGGCATACCCACCCTTACCCTAGCAAGGCTACGTGTTCATATGCTTTGGCATACCCACCCTTACCCTAGGAAGGCTACATGTTCATATGCTTTGGCATACCCACCCTTACCCTAGCAAGGCTACATGTTCATATGCTTTGGCATACCCACCCTTACCCTAGCAAGGCTACATGTTCATATGCTTTGGCATACCCACCCTTACCCTAGGAAGGCTACATGTTCATATGCTTTGGCATACCCACCCTTACCCTAGCAAGGCTACATGTTCATATGCTTTGGCATACCCACCCTTACCCTAGCAAGGCTACATGTTCATATGCTTTGGCATACCCACCCTTACCCTAGCAAGGCTACGTGTTCATATGCTTTGGCATACCCACCCTTACCCTAGCAAGGCTACGTGTTCATATGTTTTGGCATACCCACCCTTACCCTAGCAAGGCTACGTGTTCATATGCTTTGGCATACCCACCCTTACCCTAGCAAGGCTACATGTTCATATGCTTTGGCATACCCACCCTTACCCTAGCAAGGCTACGTGTTTATATGCTTTGGCACTCCCACATTTCTCTCCTGGTTGTTTTTTACAGTGATTTGTAATGGGACCTATAAGCTGTAGTGGGCGTGTGGGTTGGACAGTTAGCCTAATATGCTTAGCTTTCACTTCCCTGAAGAACACAACCTTTTTTCATTACCTTTGGTTACGTGTTCAGTCAGGTACTATTTTTTATATTTAGTTGTGCCTTCTCTTCTATTCCTCCCCCTCTCCTCCTCCTCCTGTCTCCTTCCCTTCTTCCATTTCTCATCTCCTTTTTCCTCTACATGTTCATATGTTTTGGCATACCCACCCTTACCCTAGCAAGGCTACGTGTTCATATGTTTTGGCATACCCACCCTTACCCTAGCAAGGCTACGTGTTCATATGCTTTGGCATACCCACCCTTACCCTAGCAAGGCTACATGTTCGTACGCTTTGGCATACTCACCCTTACCCTAGCAAGGCTACGTGTTCATATGCTTTGGCATACCCACTCTTACCCTAGCAAGGCTACATGTTCATATGCTTTGGCATACCCACCCTTACCCTAGCAAGGCTACATGTTCGTACGCTTTGGCATACTCACCCTTACCCTAGCAAGGCTACATGTTCATATGCTTTGGCATACCCACCCTTACTCTAGCAAGGCTACATGTTCGTACGCTTTGGCATACTCACCCTTACCCTAGCAAGGCTACGTGTTCATATGCTTTGGCATACCCACCATTACCCTAGCAAGGCTACATGTTCATATGCTTTGGCATACCCACCCTTACCCTAGCAAGGCTACATGTTCATATGCTTTGGTATACCCACCCTTACCCTAGCAAGGCTACATGTTCATATGCTTTGGCATACCCACCCTTACCCTAGCAAGGCTACATGTTCATATGCTTTGGCATACCCACCCTTACCCTAGCAAGGCTACGTGTTCATATGCTTTGGCATACCCACCCTTACCCTAGCAAGGCTACGTGTTCATATGCTTTGGCACTCCCACGTTTCTCTCCTGGTTGTTTTTTACAGTGATTTGTAATGGGACCTATAAGCTGTAGTGGGCGTGTGGGTTGGACAGTTAGCCTAATATGCTTAGCTTTCACTTCCCTGAAGAACACAACAGGTAAGTTTAGCTAAACAGATTGCACCTTTTTTCGTTACCTTTGGTTACGTGTGCAGTCAGGTACTATTTTTATGTTTAGTTGTGCTTTCTCTTCTATTCCTCCCCCTCTCCTCCTGTCTCCTTCCCTTCTTCCATCTCTCATCTCCTTTTTCCTCTTGCCTCACTCACCTCTCCTCCCCCTCCCTCACAAAGAACGCTGTACATGCATCCTGACTCAGATAATATTGAATTTGAAGATCTTGTATCAGCAGATGAGCGAGCGGTAAGCTGATCAATTTGGAAGAGGCAGGGCATTAATGGGGGGGGTGGCTGGGCATTAATGGAGGGAGTGGCTGGGCATTGGTGGGGGAGTGGCTGGCATCGGTGGGGGAGTGGCTGGGCATTGGTGGGGGAGTGGCTGGGCATCGGTGAGAGAGTGGCTGGGCATTGGTGGGGGAGTGGCTGGGCATCGGTGGGGGAGTGGCTGGGCATTGGTGGGGGGAGTGGCTGGGCATTAATGGGGGAGTGGCTGGGCATCGGGGGGGGGGGGGGGGGGATTTGGTGGTGGTGGGGGAGTGGCTAGGGTGGGGGAGTGGCTGGGCATGCGAATTGAGTTAGTACTGTGAAGGAGGCAGCTTAACAGTATTGCCCTAATTTTGCATTTTCTTTAACGTTGTGCACAGAAAGCCATTCCAGTACAAGTGGTGACCGATGCTGAAAAAGAGCGCATTCAAACAGGCAAGGTGAATGAACTCTTGGAGGAGCAGGTTGGTGACAGTGCGAAGCTGTACTCATGCACACACACCTGACACACACACACCATGCACGTGGACACTTGCAGGCACCTGGCACACACACACTCCATGCACGTGGACACTTGCAGGCACCTGACACACACACACACACCATGCACGTGGACACTTGCAGGCAGCTGACACACACACACACACCATGCACGTGGACACTTGCAGGCAGCTGACACACACACACACACCATGCACGTGGAAACTTGCAGGCACCTGACGCACACGCACACACACACACACACACGCACACACACACACACACACACACACACACACACACACACACACACACACACACACACACACCATGCATATGGACACACATGTAGAAATATGCTTTGTGATTGAGCATATTTCATTTCCCATTGTGCCTGCAGAGGAAGCTGGACGAAGCCAAAGACGCTGAGGTTGGAGCTTGTCATTGTCCACAAAAGTACTGGCGTATGGGAGAGGTGTTTGGGACAGGTCAAAATTGGCAACTGCCCCCATACTTGGTTCTGGTTGTTGTATTGTGATTAGTTATAGCTGAGGTTAACTTCAAGAGCGTACGCAAAAGTGTTCGTAAAAAACCGGCGAGGGTATCAGAGGGCTGTGATTGGATGGGTGAGGGTATCTGAAGATGTGATTGAAGGTCCATGGGTGTGTGAGGGTATCTGAGATGTGGTTGAAAGTCCATGGACAGGGAGGGTCTGAGGGAGTGATTGAAGCCTTTGAAAGTCCATGGAGGGGGGAGGGTATCTGAGGGTGTGGTTGAAAGTCCATTGGTTTGTGAGGCTATGATTGGATGGGTGATAGTATCTGAAGATGTGATTGAAGGTTCATGAGTGGATGCGGGGGTTTCTGAGGATCTAGTTGAAGGTCCATGGATCCATGGATGGGGGAGGGTCTGAGGCTGTTATTGAAGGGGGGGGGGGGGGGGGGGGGATCTGAGGATGTGGTTGTGATTGAAGGTCTATGGGTTACGTTTGAAGGTCTGGGTTACATTTGAAAGTCTATGGGTTACGTTTGAAGGTCTATGGGTTACGTTTGAAGGTCTATGGGTTACGTTTGAAGGTCAATGGGTTACGTTTGAAGGTCTATGGGTTACGTTTGAAGGTCTATGGGTTATGTTTGAAGGTCTATGGGTTTATCTTTGATGAGTGGGATTTGGTGTGTGGTGTGTTTGGAGAGCATTTTAAGATGTAGTGTCTGCTATTGATTGCTCCCTGTAGTTAAGGAGGCAAGAGGAGCTTCTCCGGCAAGAGGAGGAGGTAATGTGTGCACACACCTACATGTAGCTTGTACTACTGCTAAGAGCTGATGCTTGTTAGTGATTTAATCTGTATTAGTGCTATCAGTGTGTGCTGGCATAGTCACATGATCTAAAATAGCCTGTATGTGTCCTGTGACACTTGGTTCTGTGAATGATGAAAGGGCAGCTGCCTACAGAAGTGTTGTGTTGTGTTGGCGGAGTCACCGATAGTGGTTTGCTTGTACTTGCACAGGCATATTATGCAGCCAAGCGGGCAGCTGCTCAGAAGGCAAAGTTGGCAATGGCAGCAAAACAATCCCAACTAGAGCCTCAGGTGTGTGTGTGTGTGTGTGTGTGTGTGTGTGTGTGTGTGTGTGTGTGTGTGTGTGTGTGTGTGTGTGTGTGTGTGTGTGTGTGTGTGTGTGTGTGTGTGTGTGTGTGTGTGTGTGTGTGTGTGTGTGTGTGTGTGTGTGTGTGTGTGTGTGTGTGTGTTGTGTGTGTGTGTGTGTGTGTGGTGTGTGTGTGTATGTGTGTGTGTGTGTCTGTGTGTGTCTGTGGGTGGGTATATGTATCTGTGTGTGGGTTGGGTTGTTTATATGTGTGCATATGTGTTGTATATGTGTGTATTTAATGTGCGTGTGTGTGTGTGTGTGTTTCAGTCTGTACCAGTAATTACCAACAGAACATCAATTCCAGTTATTCAAGAGCAGCCTACGTCTGAGACATCACTCACTGCTGGCAAAATGTCCGCTCAGCCTCCCTCCCTTTCTACTCCTCCCTCCCTTCCTCCTCCTCCTGAACCATCTATAGCCAGGAAGCAGTCACTTCCACAAGCTTCTTCTGAGACATCCACCCCCAGTAAGACACCCCTTCAGCAACTTCGTCCTGAAGTGGCTGTTGCTAGCAGTGTATCTCCACAGAAGGGAGAAGCAGCAGTACTCGAAGCCAGGTGGGTTGACTGTCACATGTGCAGGTAGCCATCAAATGCATGGGGGCCAGGGTATGTTCAAATGCATGGGGGCTATAATATATAGGCCTGGGCGAGTATGGTTATGTTAAAATGTAGGGCCATACTTGCTTTGAGTACACTGGAAGACAGATGTTTGGAGGTGCACATGGTGAGGGTGCACATGATGAGGGTGCACATGATGAGGGTGCACATGGGTGAGGGTGCACATGGGTGAGGGTGCAGATGGGTGAGAGTGCACATAGTGAGGGTGCACATGGGTGAGAGTGCACATGGGTGAGGGTGCACATGGGTGAGGGTGCACATGGGTGAGAGTGCACATAGTGAGGGTGCACATGGGTGAGGGTGTATGGGTGAGTGCACATGGGTGAGGATGCACATGGTGATAATTTTGCTGGCCTTTGAAATTGGTTGCCTCGTACAAGCATCGACAGCATAATGTGCATCCAAGTGTCAATTATTCTGTATAAAGTCAATATGGCGTGTACAGTGAAACAAGGTCAATTTGTCAGTTATTTAAAGTGGATTTAGTTTAAATACATGTAGATTGGGTATTTTTTTAAATGACGCATCAGTACATACTGTAGCAGTATTGTAGCAGTACTGTGGCGGTACTGTAGCAGTACTGTAGCGGTACTGTATGTGCCTCTTTTTTTAGATACACTTCCACCTTCTTTCACCTCTACTTTAATGCTGTTGGCCTGCCAACCATTGTGTCCGTTTATTTAAGCAAATGGTCAGACAATTAGCTAAAACGCCCTGCCAAATGTCCAATGTCCGGCTGTTATAACTATAATTGTCACTGTGAAGGTGTGCGTGGGCGAGGTCACATGAGTGAGGGTGCATGAGGGAGTTAAACCTGGGTACAGGTGGATGATGATGTTCATTTTGGTGTGTATGTAGTGTTAATAAGGTGGAAACTGAAGAGGAGGAGGAAGAGGAGGACTTTGACCAGTTCTTGGAAAGTGTCAAGATTGCACAGCAGGGGTCCTTCACTGCCTCTACCAGTGGTAAGGAAGGTTCTGTAGCATTGAATGTATGCTGGCAGTGGTAAGGAAGGTTCTGTAGCATTGAATGTATACTGGCAGTGATAAGGAAGGTTCTGTAGCATTGAATGTACACTGGCAGTGATAAGGAAGGTTCTGTAGCATTGAATGTATACTGGCAGTGGTAAGGAAGGTTCTGTAGCATTGAATGTATGCTGGCAGTGGTAAGGAAGGTTCTGTAGCATTGAATGTATGCTGGCAGTGGTAAGGAAGGTTCTGTAGTATTGATTGTATACTGGCAGTGGTAAGGAAGGTTCTGTAGTATTGATTGTATACTGGCAGTGGTAAGGAAGGTTCTGTAGTATTGATTGTATGCTGGCAGTGGTAAGGAAGGTTCTGTAGCATTGAATGTATGCTGGCAGTGGTAAGGAAGGTTCTGTAGCATTGAATGTATGCTGGCAGTGGTAAGGAAGGTTCTGTAGTATTGAATGTATACTGGCAGTGGTAAGGAAGGTTCTGTAGTATTGAATGTACACTGGCAGTGGTAAGGAAGGTTCTGTAGTATTGAATGTACACTGGCAGTGGTAAGGAGAGCTCTGGTTAGTTGGAGTAGTAGCAAGGGTAGGGCGGGTGACTGGTTAACATACTGTGGAATATTCCAACCTGCAAAAAAAAAGGTGGGGGGGGGGGGGCTTTGATATTTAATGTGTATCATGCATTCATATTCATTCATTCTAGTTGTTGTCCATATTGGAGTGTTTCATTAACTTCATATTCCGTATTCTATGCTAGAGTGGGAACTCGTGTGTAAGCTGCATGCTTGCTTGCTATACCTAAACACTCCATAAGAACATGACACTGATTTTTATTAATGGTAGGGAGCCTTATTGTCAGTTTTGATAAAAACATGATGGTTGGAGCTCTGCAGCTTGTACTAGGATGGAGTAGGTATATATTGCTGCAGTGGAACCTGGAAATATGCTTATGTTTATTGCAGGAATAGGTATGGCAGCTGGTGTACTAGGATGGAGTAGGTGTATATATTACACATATTGATGCGGTGGAACCTGGGAATTCCCCTTTAAAAAATATGCCTATGACAGGTCAAAGTAATAAACCTACATTGTATAGCCGTGAAGCACAGTTGTTTGGGGGGGGGGGGGGTATGACGTCTTAGAAACCAAGGAGTTATTGTAACAAAGCATGGTTTGTTCTTGACAGTAGTGATAATAGTAAGCTATTGTATCCCATTTGCCACTATAGTAGGCTGTTTCCAGTTTGTTGACCAGCACATCTCAATTGTCCCCTGCAGTTTCTTGCCTGATTTCATTAGTCTTTGAACGTGTCTAACTGCATCCTTTTGTGTGAGAACAGCATCCTTTCTTTCAGGTCACTCATCCCGCACTTCTACTGACCCTACCGTTGAAGTTGATTTTGGGTACTGGGAAACAGCAACTGAGCTCAACGAAGAACCAATAAGTACAGTGCAGGGTACGGTCAAATAGACTAGACACCCCTCTCACACTCTGGGGGGGTTCTAGTTTGTATATGTCGCTCACTGTATTCTTTTTGTGTTGACACACCACTTTGCCCTTGTTGCCTTTGGAAAGGGCCCGTGTTTGAGCACTGTCCTTTGCTGCATGAATAGTGTGGCATGGAGTTTGTTTAGTGTGCCCTAACCTGCACACTAGCTAGTCTACTGTGTAAGACGTACCACGCCCCCTCAATCTTCCGTTCAAATGAAAGTGAGCAGGTGTCCACAGCCTGTCTTGTGCAGCTAATTAGACTAAACAAAATCCACAGTCTTGCGCACAGGTTGTGGCTGAATGAACGGATTGAATGCCATAAACATACAAAGTAATAGCTTTATTTCAAATGGATTTTCTTGGCGTCATGCTTAACTCAACAGTTTTAACTCGATGGTGAGCATGCTTCTTGTACCCAGACCCAGATTTTCACAGCAGCGAATGGATTACATCACCGCTACATGAAAAGTGGGTCTGAGAGAATGCTTGAGTCTAGTCGTTCTGAAGGATTGTAAATGTTATGCAACAAGCATGACATCACAAAGCTACCATGACAGATATCAACAGTTCTGAGAGTTTTCACTCAACGTGGCAGCCACTGGCAGGGCTACTTATAATAGCAGCACAGGGGAACTAAAGTGTACCAGCCAAACACAAAAAGGTATGGCACCTTTTGGCAGCATGGCGGTGTAGTCCCGCCTTCTTTACTTGCTCCTCGCATTGTCCTCGCTTGCCACAACCTTACAGGTCCTATGTTCATCATTAAGTGGATTACATACTAATTAATTAACCATATGATTTCACAACCACTCTGCATTCTGATTGTGCACCCAAAAACTAAACTCGAGCATTTTCCCAGACCCACTTTTCACGTAACCATGATGTAATCCATCTGCTTCTGTGAAAATCTAGGTCTGGGTGCTAGACTACATGCTTCACTCAATGATGAATATGCCTGACTCAATTGTTTTAATTCAAATGGTTGCCATGCACGCATCAACCTTTCTACAAATTAGTTGTGTATAAAAATAATAATATTATAGAACAGATATAACTCCTCCCATGTAAAAATAGAAAGCAGGGAGCCAGCTCCATGGTAACACCTCAATCATGGTGTACCTTTGGGTAGGATGTGCCAAGGTTGTAGCCATGTTTATGGCAGGTAACCAGGACATGGTACCCTGCCACATCTATGTGGGTGATGATTTCCTTGGCACAGAAGAAGCACAGTGTATACATGGCTACTTCAAACTCTGGACTTGTCCCTATGAAGGTGCTACCCACTGGTTTCATCTGAAGGGGAAAGAGTATTGTTCTACCTGTAAACTTTATACACACATGTACATGCACTTAACACACATGCACTCAAATCACAGCTCACACATGCACTCAGATCACAGCTCACACATGCACTCAAATCATCACAGCTAGCTCACACATGCACTCAAATCATCACAGCTAGCTCACACATGCACTCAAATCATCACAGCTAGCTCACACATGCACTCAAATCACAGCTCACACATGCATGCAGCAACTCGCACATGCATGGACACCATGTGGCACACACTCACACATGCACTCAAATCACAGCTCATGTATGCACATGCAGGCACACATCACACATGCAAGGTGTCTTGAGTGGGTGGACATTGATCCATTGTGAAGCTATGCGTACATACCTCTCTATTCCACTTGAATTGAATGGTAATTAGGTGGCTTTTGGCACCTTCAGTTGTCTGAAAACAGAACACATGTGCTCATGTACCCTATTTTCACTGATAAGGGGCCTGGGATGTGTGGATATGAACACCCCAAAGATACTTTATAGTGAGTAGATGTAAAAGTAAATATTTTAAAACTTCAGTTATTCTAAATGAACATATTTTGTCATCTGTAATTATTAAGTTTGCTATGCCAGGTTAACAATAACATTTGTCTAAAACAGAACCACCAATTACCGAATGTAATTTCATCAACCAAGGCAAGAACAGCAAATTACATTTGGCAATTGGTAGTTCTGCTTTAATCAAACGTACGAATATTTGCAAACAATGTAGCATGATGGTTTTGAATTAGGTTATTGACCACTACTACCACCTACTTCCACATTGGTGAACTCAAGACTCATGTAATCAAGATTTCAAAATCAATGGGTGTCATCAAGAAAGTTATTAGTTAAACATTCATTAATTTCTAGTAAGTAGCCCACCCTCCCCCCTTTGCTTACATTTACCTCCCACTTTAATACCCAGTACTCATCTAATTGTATAGAATCTAAAGTGGGAGGGGCATAATTACATAATTTGAGATAGAAACAGCAGAGGAGATATATTCTAGATGTGAAACACTCATGTACTCCGTCACTGTGTGGAGTTACCTTGGATCCCAAAATGTACCCCTGGTAGTCCACATTGCCTGCCTTCTCCTGCAGGTAGAATTGGATCCAGTTGTGGAATCCAATCACCTCTGTGCCACCCCTAGTTTCTCCAACAAAGACATGTTCAAATCCGGAGGAGTCAAGAGTTTTGGAGTCTTTTGTGCGTCTGTACAGCTTGAACCACAAGTCGTACAGTTGCTGCTTGAAGTGCCTCTCATCTGGAGCTACTTTTCCCTTTGAAGCAAGGTACTCGTGAGCTTTCTTCATGACCGTGGTTCCCATAATGGCTTCAATAAACGTCATGTTTTCTTTGATCTCTTCTGGAGTGACAACTTCGGCCTGTCCAGTACAAGACTCATAGTTGTCTAGAAGGCTTATGAATGCTTTGTATGTGGGTCTTTTCAGGACCTCTGGGCTAACAGAGGTGAATAGAGGTTCCTTGGCCATATCAGTGCGCTGGTAAACCTTAGTGCCTGTAAATAAATAAAAGGCACAGTATTCATGCCAGACCACAAAACATGTTAGTTATTAGATTACTTGCCCGCAACCCGCACTGTTTACTGAAATATTGCCTCTGTACATGTAGTACAAGGGGAACGTTTCGCTCAGTTACCTCCTTGTAGGTTGATGACGTAGTCCTTTCCCGGTTGCAGTCTGTTTCCGTCTAACTTCCATAGTTCGGTACAGATTTTACTGAGTTCTGCATCAGGGCTGAAACTGCGCGCAGAATCGAGTATAATGATATTGTGATCGTCTTGAAACACTCGATGAGCGATTTATTACCTCTCTTTTGATTGCGGATGCGCCATTGATTTCTGTTTTCTTCGGCACCGTTAGTCCTTGTACAAATAAGAGTATTTTTTAAAAACAATGACGTTCGGCCTTCCGCTTCTTGTTGATACCAATCAAACCGTGCGAACATAATAGATAATAGAATAAAGGATTGAAGTGACGTCACGTTACATGCCGCACGTGGGCGGGGTGTGAGCTGTTGAACATCCTTCCGTAAAGAGCTAACTGCTTCCAAGGCCGCCGAGAAGGGGGGGGGGGGGGGGGGGGGGGGGGCTGCTGACCCTGGGGCCCGTCGTTAAACATGGGGCCCGGGCCACCCGGCTGGTCTCTTTTTTTTTTTTGTGTGTGATTGTTTTGATCATTGCGCAGGCGCAATAAAATTGTTAATAGAATGATGTACCATATATAATTTCGTTAAATTCATTTTCTAAAATGTACAAGCACATGTCCGAGTGGCAGAAAAGAAAGGAAAGGGCTGTAACAGATAGAGAACCGCGACCCTACCAAAAGACATAAAACTTTGAAATGTTTAGGATTCGTCACATAGCTAGGGACAACGATCACGCGACCTACATACCGATTTTAAAAAATGATAGTTTGTCATTTTAATCAATGGGAATTAGTCTTGGGCTGATTGGCTACATGTACATGAAATTCAATGGAAGTAAGTAATTTCTAAGTAATATATATTTCTGCTGAAACTGGTGATGGTGAGGAGAAAATGATTTCTCAGGGGAAATGTATTTCATATTTGGTAGCATTACTGGTGGCTCGCCAAGCATCAGTACAGAGGGAGAAACGCGAAGGACTGCCCATCAAGACGTGATGAAAATTACCCCATTTTCAAAAGTTCTGAACCATGGCGTAGTTCACTGTGCTCGATCGATGTTTCATCACTATAGACAACAATTGTATTTGTACACCATAGGGCTTTTTTTGTACTGCAAACGCATGTTATTGATTATTCATTCGTTACCCATCGTACATATTACATATCTATGCTTCTGATCTGAGATCTGAGCAATCCCAGGATTGTCCTGATCTATGCTTTGTGCACAAGCAATCCCAGGATTGCGCTGCCAATCCATGGTTTGTACCACAAACCATGGATCCAGGATTTGCACAGGATAATCCCTGGATTGCGCAAATCCATGCTTTCCGCGTAACATATGCATGTATAGGTAAAACAATGTTACATATATAATCATACCCGCACGCAGTATGTGTCTTTATTTTTCGCGGAACAGTTTATAAGTTAGTTTATAACCCAACACACGAAAGCGATATTACGCCGATATATTTTCACCCGGCCTGTATGGTGTTTTATATACATGTATATCTACCGCACCCATCCCAATGGGGACCATTAATGGGGCCCGGAAGGACTATATAACCCTGGGGCCCGTGCCAGCTCTAAACGGCCCTGACTGCTTCTTTCGTATTTTTAACCTGGATTATCGAAGTATCCTTGAACACCGCGTCCGTGAAATTCGAATGTTTTTTTGGCCTATTTTGTTGAACTCACTTTGTGGAAAATTAGTCGGAGGTGCGCACCGCATACAATGAAATCGAAGGCAAGTATATACTTAGTCTCGCAAGCCAGACGTACTTGACTTACCGTACTATTACGTGGACTGGGGACCAGCACGAGAAGTACGTCTCGAAGTACGTCTGGCTTGCGAGACGTGTGTAGGCGCTAGGCATTGCACGGCTACTTTAATAAGTTAAGGTTTGCTAATAAGGTTATTGTTCTAATAAGTTAAGGTTTGCTGTGATCCTGTATGTACTCTTGACAAGTGATTAAACGCACCGTATAGCCATAAATCAGCTACTGTATGACAAATTATGACAATTATGACCGTCGTAAGCCTACATGTGTAGGTAGATAGGTTGTTACTGTTATGTCATTAACTCCCGCCAATGCGCATGCGTAACCGAAGTGAAACGTTATTGAAGCGTTTTTTTTTTTTACTTTAAGAGGTGATAAAATATCAATCCGATATCGAAACATGGCCTAACTTTTAAAAGGGATTTTTGTTGTGCTAATTTAATTAAAGCTTGGTAAATAAATATCATTTCAACATAATTATTTGTCTACAAAAACCGGGCTGCTGGCGTCACCGGCGAAAATCGGGTCACGCCCAAATAATGCTATTATCATATATAGCCTGCTATAATCAAATGTATATCTTCATGCAATGTTAATGTTTGGAAGTTAGTTCATGCACGTATTGCAGAGCACCTGTCGTGAATGATACTGACTGTAAGCAATGCGCAAAGTACACTCGAAATCTCAAACACCACGCGTAGCATGCATACGCATGAATTCTATTAGCTGTGAATCCAGCATATCATATGGCAGTTTGGCGGCTAAAATTTTCCTGCTTGCTAGGCACTTCAGCGGTGCTATTTGACTAAATCCCAACTTCAGAGCCTCGTTTGGAGAAAGAAATTCAGCCGCTGTCTTGCCTTGGAAATTAGTTGCATCTTGGTGTGCCCCGTAGTTCAGGAGTATGCGACACGCACTGGGCAGAGTGGTGTAATGAAGTTTGGCCGCAAGGCAAAGCGGCCTTTCTCCGTTGTGGTCGGGCATATTTATTGCGTCCGATGCTCCGCAGTGCACAAACCAATGTAGGAGCAGCTGTAGTAGAACACCGGATTCTTTGCCGCTCTTCCTCGCGGACTGAGACATGGTGGCATTCAAAACTTCTCCTGCTTGCTCTGGGTGCAGAGCGCACGTCTCGACGAATTGTCGACAGGCATTCACCAGCTCTAGGGAGCACTCAATAATCGACCCCGATTCCGCGGATTCGTAATCCATGGTAATGTCATCCACAAGCGCAATGTGCATGAGAAAATCGATGATGAGAGGAATCAATTTGGGCGGGTTTCCACAAGGGTAACCCTCACTGGCAGACATCAAGAAGCGAAGCTGGAGAAGGGAGGTAGCATATTCCACGCACGCTATCCAGAAATACATATCGGGATGTGACTCATATCCTGAACAGAGGATGATGGGAGAAAGGATGTAAGAAGTAGCCGTATCTATACCTTCTAACAGCTGGCAGTACTGGGCCCGCTCAAAGTACTTCTGGCATGATTGGAAGTGTATATCCATGATATGAATAATCACTGGCGCTATAATACTCCAGGGAGAGTCCGCTTCAGGATTTACAACTAAAGTTCTCGTCTGTTTTGCAAAACTGGACAGCCAGTCCATCATTTCTGGAATAACAGTGTAATGAGGTCCAAGGCACCGCTCCCTAATCATTAAAGACTGATACAGCACCTGTGGAAACCAGCCGTTTCTGCATGCATCGTCGAACTCCCGCACATCTGTGATTTCCGACCCGTAGTACGTAGATGGGGCTGCCACGTTCAACTGCAAGCCGTGATAGTCAAGTAGGGAGAGAGCGTCCCTCCAAACGGCAAGAGCCTGGCATCCGCTAATATAATCCGAATGAAGCGGTACTAGCGCCCCACTTTGCAAGTAAATCGCAGCACCGAGAAGCAGTTCGGCGTTAATTTTACAGACCATTGGACATTTCTCGTCGCTCGTAAGTCTTTCCACTACTTCTCTGTGGCCGCTCGCGGCTGCAACGTACAACGGACACGGGACATCGTTCGAACTGTCATCCGACAATATGGCTCCGTGTTTGCCAAGCAACTGCAGGGTGTTAATGTCGCAGTTCATAGCAGCCAGATGCGCCGCAGTAAAGCCATTTGGTGTGACGTGATTGACGTCACTACAGTGGTCTAGAAGTAGACCAGTGATGGCAGTGTCGCCTCTGGCAGCTGCACGGCACAGAGGTGTCCATCCGCAGCAGTCCACTGCATTGACGTCGGCTCCGTGTTCAAGGAGGTATTCGGCAATATCTGCCTGTCCGCTGATAGAGGAGGCCAACAGGGCCGTGACACTAGTCAGGCACTCCAGGTGACCGCTCCCTCGAATCGTGGCAACAATTCTTGACGTGGCATTGATAGCAGTATGTGGTTCAGTGGCCCCTTCAAGTAGTTGGCAAACAGTATCATACTTTCCTCTGTACGCGGCTAGAACAAAAGGCGAAATAGCATCTGGATTGCCGCTTGGAAATAGCATGTCGCCGAATTCTTTCATCCAGAAGTTTATTTGACTCCAAGTCTGCTCGTCAGACTTGTACAGCAGGTCCTCCAGGGTGGCATTAGGGGAGGCGCTCATTGCAAAGCGGGGCGTAGCTTGTCGATATAATTAGTAAAGGGTACGCCCAAATTATGTCTCACGTGGTCACCCTAATTATGGCATGTATAAATGTTTTTAAAGCTGTATTTACATGTAATCTGAAGCGTGCACACCAAATGGGTGCAAAATTTGTATGAAAAAAATGCTACTTATATAGATCACATATGGGTACATTAAATATAAGTAGCATTTTTGATACAAATATGGCACCCATGTACTGTAGATAGCCATGACATATGCATATGCAATGGAAAGCTTATGAGCTTCACAGCTTAGCTGTGGTTAGAAACATTCACTGCAACCATGGCCACACTGGACGTAGATAAAACTTCCTTGGCAAAAAAAAAAAAAAAACTATAGACCATGTGTGGGTGGTTCCATTGAGCCCTTTTGATGGGAATCCAGTGCTATTGAATAATCAAACTGTTTTTGTTGTTTAAAGTTTCAAAAATAATAATGTACTCCTGAGCTTCCACTAGAACGGGCTTCATGTTGCAGCTGTTCTTGACAATACTAAGCCAAGGCCAGTAAATGTAATAAGGAGAAGGCATCCAGCTAGTTGTGATGCAGTGAGTGATTGCTTGCCTAGAGTGCTTGAACGGTGCAGTGAAAAGTCAAGATGCAGCTCTGCAGGTACCTGCAGTATTGGATACATGCAGAATGGTTCTTTGTGCCTCAGTAACTCCATGTATGGTGTGTCTCCCACTTCTGGTTGTTAGTAGCTTTAGCACTCACATCATGTCATCAACAAGATAAATTTAGGTTTCTGAACTTCCATAGATGCCAAAAATGGTGACCTTCCTACCGTGAACGGTTAAGTGACCAGTGGTCCCTCTTCTACAAGAAATCTAGCCAGAAGTAAGATCATCCCCCTATCGTGCACAAGCAAACCAGTGACTAGGATTGATATCCAAAAAGCCTGCAATAATATTGCTGCAAGCCAACCAGGTGAGCCTGGGCCCCTGAGACCAGCCAGAGATACCCTCACCAATCCAGGACATATGTATCATCATCCCCACAAGAAGACCCAGGCCAGTAGGAAATACAGAAGGAAAACAGTTACATGAAGGGAAAGTGAGAGAGACAGAAGCAGTTCAAAAGTTTGTGAGGAGCTGAAGGAAGTGAAAACGGTTTTAATTAACAATAACATTAAAAAAATAACGTAGCCGGTATATGAAGTAGTCATATGGTTACCTAACATGCAGTATCATTTTTGACAGGGAATATTTTTTGCCTTCCTGCCGATGCATAGGCAAAATTGAAACCAATTGATAACTTTTGAAATAGTAGTCTGATATTCAATAACAGCTGTTCCATTTTGCAATATATGAGATCTTGATATCACCTTACATAAAGCCTTTGCATTGTCTAAAGGTGATGTTTAATTAAAAATCGATGTACAATGAAGTGAAATAAAATACAATACAATTTAACTTGATTGGTGTTTGATTGTACCTAAACATTTAATTTTCCATGTTTGATGCACAGTGATTTCATTGCTATTGCTCCCAACTTGGTACATTTCAATACACTTTTAGTTCAGCAATTGGCAGCAACATTCATATACCACACAATGGTTTCTAGTCCCACTAAGAACTGCAGAGCTCCTGTCAATGTCTGGCATCACTGGATCCTTGCTCCCCTCTGACCTTGGTGAAGGTAACCTTAGTGAGTGCCCTGCTGGCTCCTCCCAGTGGTCCTATAGGTACCCTGCTGGCTCCTCCCAGTGGTCCTGTAGGTACCCTGCTGGCTCCTCCCAGTGGTCCTATAGGTACCCTGCTGGCTCTTCCCAGTGGACCTGTAGGTACCACCCTGCTGACTCCTCCCAGTGGTCCTGTAGGTACCCTGCTGGCTCCTCCCAGTGGTCTTGTAGGTACCCTGCTGGCTCCTCCCAGTGGTCCTATAGGTACCCTGCTGGCTCCTCCCAGTGGTCTTGTAGGTACCCTGCTGGCTCCTCCCAGTGGTCTTGTAGGTACCCTGCTGGCTCCTCCCAGTGGTCTTGTAGGTACCCTGCTGGCTCCTCCCAGTGGTCTTGTAGGTACCCTGCTGACTCCTCCCAGTGATGGGGTACTTGTAGCTGATCCTAAACATGATCAGGTATTCTTACCACTGTTTAATTTACTGCTACTAGTAATTTTTTAAAAATAATAGCAAGTGCAATGCATATTTAGCCTCATCAGAATGATACGCAGGTGTCAGTATATGACTATGTGTTCAAGTGCAAGACTAGAGCAAGATGCCTGACTACAGGGAACCAGAGTCACCACAGGCTAGCTAGGTACCTGGAGGTCATATCACAGATTGGCTGGCAATCTTTGACACTAACAGGTTGTGTTGTCCTGCTTTCTGATATGCATTCCTCGTGCAGGCAAAGCCATTAGTGTTATGTGCCAAAAATAAAAAAGCCTTCTCACTGCATGTGCCCACCACATGCAGACCAGCTAATAAGAACTTATAGGGCAGGTTAGGCAAAGAAAGGGAGGAGAAAGGACTTGTTGCTTACAAACATGTGTAGCACCCATAGCTACACCTGATGCACTAATTGGCCTGGCATCCTTAACTGCCTAAGGCGTTCTACACTTGGGAGTTGCTACATTCCATACCACCTAGCCAGCCCAACACCCCTTATAATGTTGATACCTGCTGACCCATGCCTTCAAGAGTGAGGGGGGGGGGGGGGGGGGTAGCATTTAAAATATATGCCCCCCCCCCTTCCACTGTTGAAAACATTTTAGCTTTTCAGTCATTCACCACTTCATGTCATAGTGGTTTAGTAGGTAACCATGGGTAACCATATGGGTGATGTAGGTTGTGTGTCATAACTTGTCACATTTTCAGCACCATAAGACGTACCGATGCAGTCTCCTCCAATCAGCTGGAACCCAGTGTTGCAAAGGCACTCAAAAGCTCCTAAAGTGTTCCTGCAAAATCCATTTCTGGGGCAGGTGTGTGTGCGTAACTGGCATTCGTCCACGTCTGGTGTAGGTGGGTATTTGGGAGGAGTTGAAGGTGGAGTGTGACAGAGCCAGTCAGTGTCTTTAACACTACAAACCTTGGCAGGTAGAATTGTTGAGAATAAAACCTGAATTGCAGACGCAAATGGAAAATTCGTCAGCTGTTCTGCAGCTGGCAAACGGTCCACACTGCATGTCCAATGAGCAGTCATTGAAGCCAGCTGTGAATTATGAGCAGGGTAATGTCATAAATACAGCATTGCAATGTGCACCTTGTACATCCAGCGTTATCAGCTGAAATGGTGGCATAGTCCAGCTGCTTCTGCACATGTATGCACCACTGTCGGCCACTGAAAGCACTTTGAAGAGCAGGGAGCATGAGGTGGTTGTATTGGTCGTCATGGAGATGCCAACCACAATATTTCTGTTGGAGGATAGGGATTGATTGTCGGGGCCAACCCAATCAATGTTGGGCACCTGATTTGGTGGGTAGTCCTCCACCACGCAGGTCACAGAGTACAACATCCCTGCTATTGGAGCAGATAAGGACAGTAATTTTAACTTGGGTTCAGCAGAATTGCCATGAAGAGCTGTAAATTCAAAGCAGTACAGAACCAATCAGCAGCGGTTTCCTTCGTTCGACCATTTCTTCTCTTGCCCCATAGAACTTTTAAGGTTGGCATACATGGGGCCACTTATTGGCAAATCTCTTTCTGGCAACTTTTTGTTCCAAATATTAATTCCTTCTATTCCAACAAATAAGCAACTAATCCCAGCAATATCATTCTCAGAGCTATTTGACCACAAAATTGCACAATTACAACAAGTTGCCAAAAAAAAGTTGCCTGTGTACACATCCATATAGCCACTTTAATACTGCTTTAATTCTCCCCATCAATATCACTCATATCACACATTTCCCCCTCATATCACCATTACTCCATCACATCACCCTCACATCACCCTTAGTTACTCCATCATATCACCCTCACTCCCACCATCTCCCCTCATATCACCCTTACACCATTATCTCTCCTCTTACTCCATCATCTCCCCCTCATATCACCCTCACTCCCATCATCTCCCCCTCATATCACCCTTACACCATTATCTCTCCTCTTACTCCATCATCTCCCCCTCACTCCCACCATCTCCCCTCATATCACCCTTACACCATTATCTCTCCTCTTACTCCATCATCTCCCCCTCATATCACCCTCACTCCCACCATCTCCCCCTCATATCACCCTTACACCATTATCTCTCCTCTTACTCCATCATCTCCCCCTCATATCACCCTCACTCCCACCATCTCCCCCTCATATCACCCTCACTCCCATCATCTCCCCCTCATATCACCCTTCTCCCCTCATATCACCCACTCCATCATCTCCCCCTCATAACCCTCACTCCCACCATCTCCTCCTCCTCTTATTCCTGTGTCCTAAGTTAGTACTCCATTTCCGCAAGTCCCCAATCCTTTTTACACCTTTGTCCCTTTCCTTTTAGGTAGTTTGTTAATGATGTAATCTCACAGGCACTTTGCACCTACTTCTCTTCCAAGAACTTTATATATCAATGATTATTTACATACATATGATTACATCACACTACATCATCTCAATATCCATAGAATTACATCACTATAAAATTACATCGTCACCATACCCATTAGAAGCAACAGTGCTGTAATTCTGGGCTGAAAAGGTAGTGTCTGAACCCTATATAGCATGCTCCACCTGCACAGCAGAAGGTGCAGGAGCATTGAATCAACAAATGGATTCTATCCAGTACAAGAATACTAAGAATGCGATAGCTAGCCATTAAACAACCTCCATGCTATTGGAACCACACATATGGTGTCTGATATGGGTATCTAACAGCCTTACCTGCTTTTGACGACAGATTTGTAAAAGCACTTATCAGAATCAGCCTCTTATTTCTCCCTCAAGTTGTAAACAATGAGACAGGTACTGCAGGGATGTTAGGCTATTTATAGAGCATGCGGTGGGCTGTGGCAAATTCCTTGGCAGCGTGGCAGTAATGCACTATTTACTAATATGAAGATGATCTGGTGTTGGAGGAGGGCTTTCGTATGCCAAGCAGGTGGCTCTGTTATTGATTAAATCCTCACACCCTTAACAATAAGATGATGGTCCAAAATTGTTGAGTATTCCAGATCAGACCTTCCATTTTCAATGGAGGAGGAGGAGAGGAGGAGGAGGAGGGGAGGAGGAGGGGAGAATGAGGAGAGGGAGGAGGAGGGGGGAGGAGGGGAGAATGAGGAGAGGGAGGAGGAGGGGGGAGGAGGGGAGGAGGAGGGGAGGAAGAGGGGAGTGAGTCTTTTTTATATGCTTTAATGCTCTAACTGTAATCAGGCAAATGGATGCTAGTCAATGGCTGAGAGTGACCACCATTAAACATGGACAACTCTTACTATAGCTGAAGTGGCAGATGTGATGTAATGTGGGAGGGGCCGAAGCACGATCTTATGCAGCTTGGGTGTGGTGGGGATGGGAGGAGTAGACCCAGACCTTGGCCATGATAATACATACTTACGTAACTTTACATTTGCCCCACAATCATATTTTCTACTCATCTGACATGAGCCAGCCATTTTTAAATACTCCCTGTCTTACCATGGGACCTTGTTAATTAGAAATAAAATAATGTCTTGATGGTTCAGATTTAATTAACACAAAACCTTCACCAGTTTCCTGCTATTTGATTTCTAAAACATTTATGAATTGTGGCCCATATAAAAATCAACACAAAAATGACACATAACACTACATTTAATATGGGACATCTTCCTAGAAAATAATGCCAGAAAGGGGGAGGGGGGAGGGGGGGGAAGCAATGATTGTGTAGAAACGCAAAAAAAAATTTGGTGTCTTAAAACTGTGATGGAAGTCAGAGTTCTCTCTACCTGATCACAATGTTCTAATGTCTGATGCAATGAAGAACATGCACACCACCCTCCAGCGGCAAGATGAAGTCACACTTCACTCAACATTGGCCAATTCAGAACTAAATGCTAAAACAAGATGGGCAATACAACGGGCAGTGGAGGGCAAGACATCATCATGGTTAACTGCTCTGCCTATTGCTCACCATCACTTTGACCTTTCTGCCACAGAATTCTGCAATGCCCTCGCATTGCAATACAATCGACCACTGCTGAAAATGCCAGCCAATTGTGATGGATGTGGAGCTGCAACCAGTTTGGAGCATGCCCTTGACTGCAAGAAGGGAGGTCGAGTAACCCAACGTCACAATGAAGTTAGAGATGTTATTGGTGACCTAGCATCAGTTGTTTTCAAGGAAGTTGTAAAAGAACCAGTCGTGCAAGAGGCAAATGATGCTGATGTACCCTCCCTTATGGCCAGAGGAGTATCAGAGGAGTATGGCAGCCCCAGACCGTGGCGTTGTTTGATGTACGTGTCACAGACACTGACTCCCTGTCCCACTCACAGCGAGTTGTTTCTGCCATTCTCTCTTCAGCTGAGGAAGAAAAGAAAAAGAAGTACTCTGAAGCAGCAGCTCTTCGCTGAGCATGATTCACATCCTTTGTTATGTCAGTTGATGGAGTCCTGGGTCAAGAAGCGAACTTTTTATCAAACATCTTGCTCAGAAACTTGCTCATAAGTGGGAAAAGTCAAACAGTGAGGTATTGGGATGGATGAGAGCACAACTGTCTTTTGCAATCCTCAGAGCAACAAACCTTTGTCTGAGGGGCTCCCACACCAAATGGAGGAGTGCATTTGGAATGGATGATGGAGCAGGGTTGCCTAGTACCTCTGCCTGAACATCATGCTTAAATAGTTTATGTCATAATTATCATTTTTATTTAATGTGTAATATTATTATTGTATTGCACTATATGTATCTTATAGAGTACTTGTGTATGTCTAATTATTATTATTATTAGGTACCAGGTAATTATAATTATTTACACATTATTACCTCAAGCAGGTCTATTGTTGTGGCTGCTGAAATTGACCTTGCAATGAAAGCACACGGGCATTGGCTAAGAGGAGACTTAGCATGGTAGCCTTCGTTGAGTTGACTTGTGCCGCAAGTCGTACTGCAAATTGTCAACAAAAAAAACTGGCCTGCTGTTCTTCCCCATGCACCAAATATCTCCACCATTAGTGGAACACACTTCCAACCCAGTTCAGAGCAGATCAGATCATTGTTCAACATGTAAGTTGTGAAGTACGTAACTGCATATAACAACTGAAGTACCCCAGGCATAACACCCCGTACTGCAATAGCAATATGCAAAAGGAACAGCCCCAGGGTTTCATTGAGAAAAAAAAGCGTTGTTGGGGGAAGTTAAGTTCTGGTTGCAATTTCAACTGATGCTAAATGAGGGAGGGCCTGTATTAAAAGAATAAATTAAAATTGATTTCTTTCTAAAATTGCCAAGCAAGGGAGGGGGGAGGGGGCAAGGGACCCCCACTTCCAACTCCCACCCAGTGAAACCCTGACAGTTCCCTAATGCAAGAGGCTCAGTGCAAGAGGGGGAGTTCCCTGATACAAGAGGCTCAGTGCAAGAGGGAGAGTTCCCTGATACAAGAGGCTCAGTGCAAGAGGGGGAGTTCCCTGATACAAGAGGCTCAGTGCAAGAGGGGGAGTTCCCTGATACAAGAGGCTCAGTGCAAGAGGGGGAGTTCCCTGATACAAGAGGCTCAGTGCAAGAGGGGAGTTCCCTGATACAAGAGGCTCAGTGCAAGAGGGGGAGTTCCCTGATACAAGAGGGGGAGTTCCCTAATGCAAGAGGCTCAGTGCAAGAGAGTCATCTGAAGTCTCATTGCAGCAAGATTACTTAATGTGAGACATCTCTTTTTGCTAAATATCATTAATGTGATACACACACACACACACACATGCACACACACACACACACACACACACACACACACACACACACACACACACACACACACACACACACACACACACACACACACACACACCAGAAATATGATGGGCACATGTATGGAGAAGCCAACCAACCCCAATATAATGCACAAAGCTACATCTCTACAAAGTTGAAATAGCTCATTTGATATCTACAAGTTATCACTTAGGTGGGGGCAATTTGCAGCAGCTAATCCAGGAAAGGTAGCCTTCAAGCTTTTTAAATATCCCTCAGGGTATGCCATGAATCTCCCCACAACCCTGTGAGCACAGCTGTGTTATGTTTTATAACAACAAAGGGGTAAGATGACATACTAGATTAAAGCCAGGCTCCAATGGTTGCCTGGCTACTGCAAGATAACAAGCCCTTGTTTTCACTAGGCACTAAAGTTATATAACAGTGTACTTAACCCCTATTGCCCTTAAAAGTAGGTGGTCCTTCATTGCACTTTACATGTACATGTATTGTCATGTCAAGCACATTTTGATAGAAAGTTGTAGCAAGATACATCCGCATCATAGGATAGGTTACTTCCATCATAGGGTAGGCTACTTCCATCACATAATAGGTTACTTCCATCACATGATAGATTACTTCCATCACATGATAGATTACTTCCATCACATGATAGATTACTTCCATCACATGACAGGTTATAGGCT
This sequence comes from Spongilla lacustris, assembly GCA_949361645.1. NCBI lineage: Eukaryota > Metazoa > Porifera > Demospongiae > Spongillida > Spongillidae > Spongilla > Spongilla lacustris. The sequence continues at coordinate 9,332,333 of OX442421.1, read as the reverse complement.
GTTTCCCATCACAGGATAGGTTACTTCCATCACAGGATAGGTTAGTACAGAGGTCGTGATAAGTTCACACAAGAATGTCCTCTTTGAAGTTACCAACTTCTTATCTCACCAGCACCAGAGGAGCATCAGGGGTTACATCAGGGGTTATCTTGTGCAAGGGCCTTTAAGGTCTTCCATTTGTGGGGCATATCCTGTTTATGTGTATCATGTTGTGTTACCTCAATGTGGCACTATCACTCTCCTCCCTAGATGTCTACCATTGATGCCAAACCACAGTTCCTCACACACCAATAGGTAGTTGCTGCCACAATCACTGATAGTGCCATAGCAACAGACTTATTTACACAGGAGGTTTTAACACCTTCATTAAGGTTTACATAGAAGTTGTTTTATTCCCACAAAAATGCTGGGGCAACAATCTAACTCCCATGCAGTCAGACAACCAATGAATTTGGCCAGCAAATTCTGCTATCACATTTCCCCTCACACATCACACTACCCCCACCTGGCACATTACCCCCACCTGGTCACACTACCCCCACCTGGCACATTACCCCCACCTGGTCACACTACCCCTACCTGGTCACATTACCCCCACCTGGTCACACTACCCCTACCTGGTCACATTACCCTTCATGCCTACATCAGGTGATGATCCAGAAATTTGTTTGGGGGGGGGGGGGAGTTTTTGCTATCTGATGCAAGGAAAAGCTTTTCTATAGTTGGATGGATAATGCAGGATTTTATAATGGGGTAGCCAACCCCCCCCCCCCCCCCCCCCCGCAGTGTGCAGGACTCTCCAGAGAGGTCACACCAGTTACACCAGTTACACAGCATACTAAGGCTGACCCCTTCTAGATGAACTGATGATGCCATTCTGGTTCCACCAGAAGTTACAGGCAACACTTCTGATGTGACCTATCATTGTCTACCATCTCTCAACAGAGATTGTATCAATGACCTCATCATATCACACAACCTATGACCAGTGTGTTCCCCTTAGTGACCAGAGTGTTCCCCTTAGTGACCAGAGTGTTCCCCTTAGTGACCAGAGTGTTCCCCTTAGTGACCAGAGTGTTCCCCTTAGTGACCAGAGTGTTCCCCTTAGTGACCAGAGTGTTCCCCTTAGTGACCAGAGTGTTCCCCTTAGTGACCAGAGTGTTCCCCCTTAGTGACCAGAGTGTTCCCCTTAGTGACCAGAGTGTTCCCCCTTAGTGACCAGAGTGTTCCCCTTAGTGACCAGAGTGTTCCCCTTAGTGACCAGAGTGTTTCTCTTAGTGACCAGAGTGTTCCCCTTAGTGACCAGAGTGTTCCCCTTAGTGACCAGAATGTTCCCCTTAGTGACCTTAGTGACCAAAGTGTTCCCCTTAGTGACCAGAGTGTTCCCCTTAGTGACCAGAGTGTTCCCCTTAGTGACCAGAGTGTTCCCCTTAGTGACCAGAATGTTCCCCTTAGTGACCATGTGTTCCCCTTAGTGACCAGAGTGTTCCCCTTAGTGACCAGAGTATTCCCCTTAGTGACCAGAGTGTTCACCTTAGTGACCAGAGTGTTCACCTTAGTGACCAGAGTGTTCACCTTAGTGACCAGAGTGTTCCCCTTAGTGACCAGAGTGTTCACCTGGCCAAAGTCTGTCCACAAAAGCTGCCTGCTTACAATGCGGTAAGGGGTTATGGGGATGGGGAGGTGGGTTGGAGGAGGGTTGGGGTTATGGGGATGGGGAGGTGGGTTGGAGGAGGGTTGGGGTTATGGGGATGGGGAGGTGGGTTGGAGGAGGGTTGGGGTTATGGGGATGGGGAGGTGGGTTGGAGGAGGGTTGGGGTTATGGGGATGGGGAGGTGGGTTGGAGGAGGGTTGGGGTCATGGGGATGGGGGAGGAGTTATGGGGATGGGGAGGAGGGTTGGGGTTATGGGGATGGGGAGGGGTTGTTGGGATGGGGAGGAGGGTTGTGACCTGAGACAAACATGATGTAAAACATCACAACTTGAGCTTACATGTGACACAACTGTTCCTGCCTAACACACAACACACACATGTACACACAGAGACACACTTGCACACACACACATGCACACATACACACATGCACACACACATGCACACACTTTTAGTGACATGTTCAAACGTCCATTGTGGTACACATATGCATGCATTCATGGTCAGTGATTTCTGGTCCCACAACTGGCATCAGGTGATACTGTAGAATGGAACTATCTTTCCACATGTGCTATCATTTAACACCACAATTAAACCACAAAATTGCCCCAGTTCTGTTTGACTTGTACATACTTGCGTGCATGTTTGCTTACAGTGCAAGCCTGTGTGTGCAGGGGCAAGCCCCATCTTCACCACTGTACTTGTTCAAGGTTATGAAAATACTGTGTTTTTGTGGTAGCAGATCATCCCTGTTTGTTAACATCCACTCCTTGTCTGTACATGCCTACACTGTGTGCTGTGTCATATTAAATGTCTCTATTCAATGTAGATTAATTCACAATAAATTACAATAACTGGCCCCACTCAACACACAATATCAGGGGTGTAACATATCTGTTACCAGGGATGTAACTTATGCGTACACAGTATCTGTTACCAGGGATGTAACTTATGCGTACACAGTATCTGTTACCAGGGATGTAACTTATGCGTACACAGTATCTGTTACCAGGGATGTATATCTGTTGCCAGGGATGCAACTTATGCATACAATGACAAGTATCCATGAATGATAATAAAAAAGGGTAGGTTAAAGGGTTAAAGGGTAGGTAGGTAGTTAAGGGCATTGAAATGCTCTCAATTGCATTTGGAGAGCTACTGTGGAAAGGAATGGTAGAAACTTGACACACCTTCTGTGATACAGTGTGTGCTGGCTGTTTCATCTCTTCCAACAGCCACAACATATGCTTGCTTTGTTAGCTGTTGGGTTTCCGTTCACATGGGGCAGCTGATCCAACAGAAGCAGTCAAAAACAAAACACGCTTGCTACTTTGGTTCATAAACATGCACACATATGCACACATATGCACACATATGCACACATATGCACACATATGCACACATATGCACACATATGCACACATATGCACACATATGCACACATATGCACACATATGCACACATATGCACACATATGCACACATATGCACACATATGCACACATATGCACACATATGCACACATATGCACACATATGCACACATATGCACACATCTATGAGTCACACTGAGATAATTCAATCTACAGCTAAACCACGTACCAGATTAATAAAAACATGCAGCTGTACTGCAATGACTTCCCATTTCTCCCTTCTCCTCCCTCCGTATACATGCACATAGGTAAGGTTGTACACAGGTCACTTTTTGGCCCATGTATGTGCACTGTGTTCCTGCCTCTGGCGTATGTGTGCATTTTAAAATACTAAATATACTATTAAATAATTATATAATTATTTTAAAAAAGAAGATGAATAGAATATATAACATAATAATAACAGAATAATACACATATGATTCACTTAATACGCAACCCCAGCCCCATCATCAATACCTGCACCACTATAGCAGACCTGCCCCATCATCAATACCTGCACCACTATAGCAGACCTGCCCCATCATCAATACCTGCACCACTATAGCAGACCTGCCCCATCATCAATACCTGCACCACTATAGCAGACCTGCCCCATCATCAATACCTGCACCACTATAGCAGACCTGCCCCATCATCAATACCTGCACCACTATAGCAGACCTGCCCCATCATCAATACCTGCACCACTATAGCAGACCTGCCCCATCATCAATACCTGCACCACTATAGCAGACCTGCCCCATCATCAATACCTGCACCACTATAGCAGACCTGCCCCATCATCAATACCTGCACCACTATAGCAGACCTGCCCCATCATCAATACCTGCACCACTATAGCAGACCTGCCCCATCATCAATACCTGCACCACTATAGCAGACCTGCCCCATCATCAATACCTGCACCACTATAGCAGACCTGCCCCATCATCAATACCTGCACCACTATAGCAGACCTGCCCCATCATCAATACCTGCACCACTATAGCAGACCTGCCCCATCATCAATACCTGCACCACTATAGCAGACCTGCCCCATCATCAATACCTGCACCACTATAGCAGACCTGCCCCATCATCAATACCTGCACCACTATAGCAGACCTGCCCCATCATCAATACCTGCACCACTATAGCAGACCTGCCCCATCATCAATACCTGCACCACTATAGCAGACCTGCCCCATCATCAATACCTGCACCACTATAGCAGACCTGCCCCATCATCAATACCTGCACCACTATAGCAGACCTGCCCCATCATCAATACCTGCACCACTATAGCAGACCTGCCCCATCATCAATACCTGCACCACTATAGCAGACCTGCCCCATCATCAATACCTGCACCACTATAGCAGACCTGCCCCATCATCAATACCTGCACCACTATAGCAGACCTGCCCCATCATCAATACCTGCACCACTATAGCAGACCTGCCCCATCATCAATACCTGCACCACTATAGCAGACCTGCCCCATCATCAATAGCTGTACCACTTCTCAAGGACCCCGCAAGCATAAAGTTATGGCCCTCAAAATAGCAAAGGAAAGCCTGGTTCGTACCCATCCTGCTATTTCTGGGTATGATTTTTTCCATTTGATGGCAATTTTTTCAGCAAGGAGTTGAATAAAGTGACCATATTACACAGGTAGTGCATCCTCTATAAGCCAGGATTAGTAAGATGGGAAGCCAAAGGGTTAACATGGAAAACAAAAGGCTTATATGATCCAAGGTTGGAATATTGCAGCTGGGTGTAAGGACAGTGGAAATCAAACACATTAGTGCACATATACGGTGCCTTGTATAAAAACATGTTACCATTCTGCCTTTTATTAATAATATTGGATTGCAATTTTAAAATTAAAATAGCAATCCATGTACTAATACACCCCCCCCCAAATAAATTTTTCTGATATAGGCCATTAGGAACCCTATACATGTAGGTACCTCTATGTGAAACCAAGCAGTGTCATTGAAACCACTGGAATCTTTTAGGGCCACAATTGCACCTGCCCTAAAGTATAGATAGTCAGTGTATGATAAGGGCTATATTAAGGGACCACACATATGCTGAGGGACCACATATATATTGAGGAACCACACAGATAAGGCTATGTTGAGGGACCACACATATGCTGAGGGACCACACATATGCTGAGGGACCACACATATGCTGAGGGACCACATCTAGATAGTCAGTGTAAGGCTCAAGGATGGTAAGGGTTTTCAGGGCCCTCTGTACCAATTATTAATCAAACCATTTGCACTGTTATACTTTCACATGTATGGCATTGGACAGACCCCATGCGTATGTGTGTGTGTGTGGGGGGGGGGGGGGGTATAATAAGGTGAGAGGGGAAGGACAGTGGGTATTTTGGGTCAATACATGAAACAGGGTATCACAAATTACGTCACACAGGAAGGGGGAGGGGTGTCAACAAGCATGACGATGTATAACATTAGTATGGTGACGAATCCACAATGGCCAAAACAAAGCGTGACGTAATTTTTGAACGCACTCGCTCTCCTAATCAACAGTTTACTGGCACTGCTATTTACTGGCGTTGACATAACGTTAATGGCAACCCTGACAGCATATGTATCGCAGTGGCTTCATATATATTTCTGTATTTACATATTTCTATCAAAAGTATGGCCAAGCGACGTGCAAGAGGGTGTTATATAATTACATTTATGATAAAAACATAATATAGAACGACGAGTACAATTAACGGGTTTTTTTTTGCCTGAAAGAGAGAAATCGGGGGGAATCATAATTGCGTTAAAGTGAACAATTATTTATCATTATTCCAGAATTAACTTACGTTTTCCAGTAGAAGTTCTACTATTCGCTGTCGACGGGTATGTGCACAAAGCTAGCCAAGTAGGTTGCAATGGTGCGGCGCGCGCTTTGCTAGAGGCAAAAAGGTTTTACAACACAATGCTCTTTTCTGCAAACGCGCCGTACAATAACCTGGGGACGAGACCAACAAGACTTACAACAATAGCATCGATACCATGGGATCACCCGACTATATCTCCTATGGATTTGCCCTTATCGTGTTCTCGGGAGGATTGATAGGATATATAAAAGCAGGTAAGATACATGCGCGCTCATTTATTAAACTGTGAGAAGGTGTGCTCCAATTAGATTGACCGTATACATGCAACGTTGCACGTTGATGCATATTGATCACACTTTCTAAGGCCCGCTTTTCTGTTAAGATAAATAGCTAGAGCTAAAACAGATCTGTATAATGTATGTTGCTCCTCTTAGCTAGGGACAAAATTAGTTTCAATAGGCGTGATTAGTCTTGCTGTACGTTTTCAATGACGTGAAATTGATCAAGTTGCATGCCTTCGAGTGTACTTGGCTTAAGAATACACTGTACAGCAGTACATGTCCTAGAGCTCCCACACCCTACACTGGGCTGCCAACCTGCCAAAATAATAACTTTGAGATTTATTGTACAGTATATGGATCTGTAAACTGAAGACACACTACACTATCTGTGTCCTCTCTATTAGCATATACCACCCATGTTTAATACTATGGCGCAGATGCATGAGGATTTTAATTTCTTTCTGCACGAAATCAAGAAAATGGACTCTGCGTAGATTTAAATACTTGTCCGGTAGAGGTATAGAGAATGGAGTATCAGTGGTGAAGTTGGTTTTAATTAACCAATGAAGAATTAAGAGGAGCATGTCTTTAAACCCATAAGGCTGAACAAAACCCCACCAAGAAACTGTTCTTTTGTAATGGAAATTGTACAAGCAAATAGTGCACCTGAGATATTAATACCGCAGCATGGGAACCTTCCAACGAACTATTGAAAAAACATTTGTGCACAGAAATGGGCAATACCACATGCATGTAACATCATCATGCACATGTGTACTGTTATTTATATTGAAGCATATATATATATATTAATATATATAGAATAATTTAAGCAGTACATGTTCAATTGGTATATAGCATTGCAAGTGACGAGGATTTTAGGTCCATTGTGTTCCATTAGCTGCTTTCCACTGATCTTCAGCCATATCATTTTTGGTCCAAACATTGGTAATCTATAAATTACTTGTACATTTTGCGCCTTTTCGATCACAATCAGAATGATTATCACAATAACAATATTTAAGATTATTAAATAAAGTTTTTAAATACAATTCATGTATCACTTGCATAGGAATTCTGCTATCTATACTAGCTAGCATTGCATTGCCACAGTAAGAATGTTAGCATTGCATTGCCACAGTAAGAATGCTAGCATTGCACTGCCACAGTAAGAATGCTAGCATTGCACTGCTACAGTAAGAATGTTAGCATTGCACTGCCACAGTAAGAATGCTAGCATTGCATTGCCACAGTAAGAATGTTAGCATTGCATTGCCACAGTAAGAATGCTAGCATTGCATTGCCACAGTAAGAATGTTAGCATTGCACTGCCACAGTAAGAATGCTAGCATTGCATTGCCACAGTAAGAATGCTAGCATTGCACTGCCACAGTAAGAATGCTAGCATTGCACTGCCACAGTAAGAATGCTAGCATTGCACTGCTACAGTAAGAATGCTAGCATTGCATTGCCACAGTAAGAATGCTAGCATTGCACTGCCACAGTAAGAATGCTAGCATTGCATTGCCACAGTAAGAATGTTAGCATTGCATTGCCACAGTAAGAATGCTAGCATTGCATTGCCACAGTAAGAATGCTAGCATTGCACTGCTACAGTAAGAATGCTAGCATTGCATTGCCACAGTAAGAATGCTAGCATTGCATTGCCACAGTAAGAATGCTAGCATTGCATTGCCACAGTAAGAATGCTAGCATTGCATTGCCACAGTAAGAATGCTAGCATTGCATTGCCACAGTAAGAATACTAGCATTGCATTGCCACAGTAAGAATGCTAGCATTGCACTGCGTAAGTATTGAATGTTTACATTTGTACTTGTGTACTTAAAAAAATGTCGTGAGAACCGTTACTGGAGGAAGTGGAAGGGGAACCGTTAGTGGGGGGGGGACCTTGAGAATCTGACCACTTCTCTTGAGACCATGGATTAGCCGGGAGGATTGGCAGCCCTGCCTACATGCATGTACCTTGTACATATCTAGAACTATCTCACCCCCCTCCTCCCTCATCTCTCCTCACTCCCCTCTCCTCTCTCTCCCCTCTCCTCCCTCATCCTCTCTTATCCTTTCCCCTCTCCTCCCTCTCCAACTCATCCCATATCCTATGCTCTTACTGACAGCATTCACACACATATTATTCTGAATGGAGCTGGGAAAGATGAAATACAAGCTTGGGTTTTGTGGTTGGAATAAGGGTTGTTAGATATGTAGGGAAGAGTATTGTTGCAATAGACATTTGGCCTGGGTATTCAGGAATCAGTACTTGTGTATAGAATTTAGGTGGGAACCTGACATTGTCTATATACAGGCAGTGTTATATCTCTTGCCTATGGAGTTGCATTTGCTGGACTTCTTGCCTATGGAGCCTATCGCACCAGTGCTGATCCAAAGGACTTCATTTTCCTGTTAGGTTAGTACATACACAAGGTGGAAAGGGATTGTGGACACTTGAGGACATCATGTTTGTGTGTGTGTGTGTGTGTGTGTGTGTGTGTGTGTGTGTGTGTGTGTGTGTGTGTGTGTGTGTGTGTGTGTGTGTGTGTGTGTGTGTGTGTGTGTGTGTGTGTGTGTGTGTGTGGTGTGTGTGTTTATGTGTACGTGTGTGTTTGTGTGTGCATGTGTTGTGTGTGTGTATCTGTGTTTTTAAAAATATATATCAATGTCTGACATTAGCGTTTGGTGGTGGGGAAAGCAGGTGTAAAATCCAAAACCAGCTGTGTCTTTGCCTGTGATTTCATTGATCTCCACTGCTGGTATGTGCGATGTATTGCAATGCTGCTTTATAGTACTGCGAAGGGCATTTTGTGGGTGTCACCTCCCATATCATCCTTGTGAATGGTCACCTCTGTATCATCCTTGTGAATGATCACCTCTGTATCATCCTTGTGAATGATCACCTCTGTATCATCCTTGTGAATGGTCACCTCTGTATCATCCTTGTGAATGGTCACCTCTGTATCATCCTTGTGAATAATCACCTCTGTATCATCCTTGTGAATGGTCACCTCTGTATCATCCTTTTGAATGGTCACCTCTGCATCATCCTTTTGAATGGTCACCTCTGTATCATCCTTGTGAATGGTCACCTCTGCATCATCCTTGTGAATGGTCACCTCTGCATCATCCTTGTGAATGGTCACCTCTGTATCATCCTTGTGAATGGTCGGTCACCT
>OX442421.1:9315427-9317927 GCA_949361645.1 Spongilla lacustris | reverse complement strand
TTATTTTCATGCCATTAAGCTGAAAAGCTATATTGTACATGTTACCATTAAGAGGGCATGGGAACCTGCCTTGCAAAGTTGCCATGATTGTCATGGCAACTACAAGAGGTTCATGAACTGTGCACATGTAGTAGCCCTGGTGGGATAAGGGTGTTAATAAGAGACATTGAGATCTGGTCTGGTGTGAGGTCAGCCTCCAAACAAACAGGCGTTTGTGGTGACTTCTGTAAACATATGTGTGTAAGTGTGTGAATATGTGTGTGCATGGCGAAAGAAAGAAAAGGTAGCAGCTGTGGTACAGTATGTAAGAAATGTGGTCTTGTGTTGTTGCTACTCTGCTTCCCGAAGGAAGTAGTCACCTCAACTGAGAGTAGACCTGTCAACTAATAGCTGTAGACAGACTGCAAGTGTACACCCTTGTTTGCAAGGACTTCCACCCACCTGAAACGATCATTTGTTTCAGCTGCCAAGATGTGCTAGCATCAGAAGTCGTACAATGAAAAAATGCCAAAATAAGTGTTTGCTTTCATGGGCAAGGATGCTGAAACCATTGAAGTGAGCCATGTGGTAAAAGTGTTATGGGCTATGCACTTCAGTTGATCATATGATGGCTGTACACATACATTGAAGAGTAACGTTCACACGTGCAATCACATGGCTAGCTAGGCAGCATTTACAACACAGCTGAAAGGTAATAGAAACAGGTTACCTCCCAAATGCAACCTACCGATGCATGTACACAATTGCAATGGGCTCTATTTGGGATGATAAGTTTACCGTGTGTGTGCTGCTGATTAAATGTTTACGTTGGCATTGTGGATTAATATTACACGTGTAGTATGGATTCAGGTCTTCTCTTTGACATAGCGCCCTTGTCTCAATGATCACTTGCATTTGTACCGTTGCACCGTTGCAACATGCTTAAGCACATGCACACACCAATCCCCCCCCCCCCCCCCCCCCCCCCCCCCCCCCACACACACACACACGTTCCTTGTATTGAGCGTTTTGATTATTTTTAAATACATGTATACGGGATCAATAAATTAATAAATCAAAATATGGTGTTTTGATTCGGCCTGCTTTACCTTGGTGGCAAATATCTTTAAATTGAATTCTTCTGTCCTTCTAATATAACCTACGTTCAACGATCGTCGTATGTTCTGTACTGCATCGAATCTCGTTATTTTGAAACGGCGCACCTTAAAGTTAATCCCGACCTATTTATTGGTTTTAATTTAAACCACCACCTGCAGAAAGGCTGTTCCTCTGTTTAGTCAAAACAGCCTCTCCTATGTATCAGCTGCATCCTAACAGAGTTCTATCATTTTAACAACGAATTTTGGCCATGTGTTTATTTTGTGTGTACACTTTTATTCCATTTTTAATAATGACAATACCAGAGAGTGAAGTGGGAACGCGTGTGTGTTTGTACTCCAAGGCCCAGCAAGGCCGGCTAAACATTCAGATGGATAGGACTGTCCCGTAGTCATCATACGTTCTGAGCTGTACACTCTGAAGCTCAGCCTGCCGTGCTTACCCTAAGTCTAAGACGATTTTGTACGTAATGCAAAATGAAACTATATCCGGTATGCGAGGCAGCTCAGTCCCATGAAATTAAATGCAACGGTCGCAAAAGAATTAGAAGGGCATTCGTCCATGATTTTTATGCGTCCCCCTTGAGACTGTAGCAAAGCGATTGATGCAGGCGTACGAGTTAGCGATACGCGCGATGTGCGCAATTTATTTGAACTGCAATTCGATTAATTAATTTGTAACACAGCCATAACATTTCCAATTGGTCGTGTTTTCCTAGTATATAAGGGGGTGTCGGTGCAGATATTGTTGCAACGAACGAGTTGGCTAGCTTGAAATGATGGTTATTGGCAATACTAGTTTTGGAGCGTCGTCTCCACTGAGCGACGATGCTTGTTCCGATTGCTCCAGCGTCACTGCTGCATCGCCGGGAGCCGTCGACACCATCCGATCCCGCAAAGACCACATCAAGAGACCCATGAACGCCTTCATGGTGTGGGCTCAGCTGGAGAGGAGAAAGATGACCCTGGAGTACCCGGACATGCACAACGCAGAAATCAGCAGGCGACTCGGCAAGCTGTGGAGGTTGCTTACCGATGCGGAGAAGCAGCCCTACGTGGACGAATCAGAGCGGCTGCGAGTGATGCACATGAAACAGTACCCTGACTACAAATACCGGCCCCGCAAGAGGGGAACGAAGAAGTCTTGCAAGCAGACGGCTGGTACTGCCGCGGGTGGCAAACAGACGGCCGACTCCTCTGCGCCCTGCGTGTGCGGCAGCAAAACCACGGAGAAGTGCACAGTCGGAATCCAGTGCACACTCGACACGAACGGCTCGGACATCATCGAGCGCCACGCTACTGATTGCAGCATCAAGCGCACAGCAGAAATATCCATTCAAGTCGGAAACGGTTTGGCGACTGTCAGTGCTGTAACCGCAAGTAAACAGAGCATTGCAACGATG
>OX442421.1:9194273-9315227 GCA_949361645.1 Spongilla lacustris | reverse complement strand
GGTTTGTGCACACGACAGGCCACCAGGGAGATTAAAGTGCCAACCCTCAACGCCAAAGAAATAAGTGGCCAAATATGCAGCAGAAACACCCTGAAGTGGGAGGAGGTGGGGTGGAGGGGGGGGGAAAGGGGGTGAGTAGAGGTGGGAAGGGAGAGAGGGAGAGAGGGAGAGGGGGTGGTGGAGACAAAAATGAGTGCAGGAAATGTGCATGATGATATATTGATAAGTAAAGTGTGCCCACCAACTATCACATCCATCACAACATGAATACACTGTATCAAGAGTCAGAGGAAGTGAAGTCAGAGCATTCTAGGAATGCTACAACCGCCATTTACAAGGAACAAGCACTTACCAGCTGCATTATGTCATAGACCCAGGGCAGGTATAGTTCCTTGGTAATGTACTTCTCCCAGTGGCTCAGAAAGAAGCCAGCACAGCAGGCCAGAGAGGTATCAGTACCTCATGGGGGCTTCCCCCCCAGAGGGGTGAGCGATCAAACATAGATATCACTGTCAGTGCAGAAGAGCAGTGGAGCAGCTGTCTAGACCATGGTCGAAGAGCTCACCTGCATGTGTGATGTATGTGATGTGTGTGATGTGTGTATTATGTGAAGGTTATAATTACATGCAAGATAACTATATATTTGTATTCTGCACATAGCAAATGCATTGCCCAGCCCATCCCACTACCCCCACCCCCCACCCCACTACCCCCACCCCAAGTAAGGGTGTGCATGTACCCATTGAGTGTGCAGTGCAACACGATGATGATTAAATTGGAGCCACGTACCAACTGGTGTGCTGGTCTTTGTCCTTCTAGCTTGCTTCCCATCGATGCCATCCAACGTGTGCGCCAGGAAGTGGGAGATGCCACAGTAGAGCCACACCCACTGGGGGATAGGACTGCGTTTGTTGTTGTTGGTAGTGTCATAATCATAGTCATAGTAGGACATGATAAGAAAGTTGGATACCAGGAACAGAAACCCCAGAAATGTAATAAGGTTGGGTGCAACCCCACATGGGTAGGAGCTAGAGGGGGAGGAGGGGAGAGGGAGAGGGGAGGAGAGTAGGGGTAGTAATGAGAGGAAATGGCACATACAATCATTAATGAAATATTACCCTACTATTGGAATATATAAATTAAAGGAGGGATCTTTGGTTATGCTACTCTCTCCAAAGAGACTCAAAACGTGTGTGTGTGTGTGTGTGTGTGTGTGTGTGTGTGTGTGTGTGGTGGGTGCATGAGTGTTGTATGAGTGTGTTGTGTGTGTGTAATAGTTAATGAGCATTTTACCAGGCATGCTTTGGTCTGTACAGTACATCTCCCTACATGTATAGTCAATGTTTCCCTTACAGTCCACTGGCCCACATTACAGTGGTGTTCACACACACACACACACACACACACACACACACACACACACACACACACACACACACACACACACACACACACACACACACACACACACACACACACACACTCAATTCAACCTTCAAATTATTTTGACCTTTTAACTGTTACATTAGCAAGGGCACATGTTGAACATGAGGTGATTGACCTGAGGTCACTACTATAATAATGGGTCCACCTCATGCATGAGGTCATTCTCCCCACCCCCATATATGGTATGTGTTTCTTCTTTGCACCATCTTCAAGGACTACCCCCCCCCCCCCCCCCAGTACATCATCACAGCTAGGCCTACCCCCACACCCTCAATACATCATCACAGCTAGGCCTACCCCACACCCCCAGTACATCATCACAGCTAGGCCTACCCCCACCCCCCCAGTACATCATCACAGCTAGGCCTACCCCCACACCCTCAATACATCATCACAGCTAGGCCTACCCCCACACCCCCAGTACATCATCACAGCTAGGCCTACCCCCACACCCCCAGTACATCATCACAGCTAGGCCTACCCCCACCCCCCCAGTACATCATCACAGCTAGGCCTACCCCCACACCCCCAGTACATCATCACATGTAAGTAGTCTTTATTTCACAACGCTGTGGCTGGTAACATGCAGAGAATGTTTAAATGTCTATTTACTGGTCTTTTAATGTACTGGCCAATGTAACATAATACCTCTTGGACTGGTCAGTTATTTGACCAGCATGATAGTTACCTGAGCAGTTATAGTTATTTGACCAGATTGATAGTTACCTGAGCAGTTATAGTTATTTGACCAGATTGATAGTTACCTGAGCAGTTATAGTTATCTGACCAGATTGATAGTTACCTGAGCAGTTAGTTATTTGATAGTTGTCTAACCAGTTAGATAGTTTTTCCTTCATCTCTTATTTTTTGGTACCTTCATTTTTTACCTGTAAGAATGCATGCCATCATTTTGGAAAAGCAATTCAATGAGTGTCGCTATGGCAATGTAGTGGTCTGGGTAATTTTTTTACTCACAACAACAGAAATAAATTGAACACTTAAAGAGTTCCCCACACAAAACAAAGATGGCTGGTCCCCAGGCCACCTTGCACCAAAGCAGACTGGTCCCCAGGCCATCTTGCACCTAAGCTGGCTGGTCCCAGGCCATCTTGCACCTAAGCTGGCTGGTCCCCAGGCCACCCTGCACCAAAGCAAGCTGGCTGGTTCCCAGGCCACCTTGCACCTAAGCTGGCTGGTCCCCAGGCCACCCTGCACCTAAGCTGGCTGGTCCCCAGGCCACCCTGCACCTAAGCTGGTTGGTCCCCAGACCACCCTGCACCCAGTTGTACTTTTATTAAATACAGTTTAACGAAGTTAATCGACGAAGAAGGTTGCAGACATACACATGTAGTGGCTGGGAAGAGTATGGTGCATGCGCGTACCACTGTACACCTAGTTGCTGGGTGACGATGTACACATAGTTACAATTACTATTTGTACCTGAGCGAGCGGAAAAAAGTTTGTGAGACAGAGAGTATTACTGGGACACCCTAAGAAGCATGCAGTGAAATGATCCCACACTTATGTCTGCAATTACTAGCGCATGTGAAATGCAGTTCCTGTGGATGCATGTGCTTGTATGACCATTGTGAAGCACAACTTGAAATATAGGTATTGGTCTGCTGTGGACCATACTCTCCTCAACGAAGCATCCTATTCTAGGGCTTCCCTCCTCCATTATTTACTATAATAACTCCTCTCCCCCCCCCCCCCCCCCCCCCCCCCCCTCCGTATTATGCAGCTGGCACTCCTAAGCTGATACAGTATCCATTGAGAATAGTTGTCCACATTTTAATCATAATCTAACCACACATCTCCCTATTTACCTCCACGACCGTATTCCAGAATGGATGCATCACGTACTTGGACAGGGGAGAGGTATCCCGTGATTTGTACTGTTGCAAAGAAGAGAGACGTTTCACATAACGTTGCACGTAGCTAACACGAAACACGTAGTATAAAGTACCAGCTATTAAGCAGGCTTCGTGTGTGCAACTGTACCTTGTACTTGTCGAAACCCTTGAGGTGGGCCTCATTTAAATAAAGCATCTTGTTGCAAGTGTTAAAAAAAATGGTTTCGACCCACCGCCAACCCTGCCACACCCAAATGACACTTCGCCGATCACACGATTGAAGTTCATTAACTTATGACGTAAGAAAGTTTCAAATATACATACATGTATGTACAACTGCGGACAGACAAGATTTGATACGAGCGGTTTTATACAATAATACATACATTCTACTTTTATAAAAAGAACAACAAAAAAGCTCTCATGTCATTTTGCATATCCCGGTGGAAAAGTCATTAATGCCGTTTTCTGACTGCCTTTTTGAACACCCTTGTACTAACTGATGCCCCTGGTGTGAACAAGCCAGCATCTGTTCCGAGTGTCATGTCGTTGTTACTTCCAGCAGACAGATTAGCCGTTGCTGCTGCTTGTCCCGCCATGAAGAGTGGCGGTGCTACAGCAAAGAGTGGCCCCCCTCCCACTGAGGGAACACCACCCCCACCACCAGTGCCAAACTGAGGCAGACTCTGACCCCCACCAAACAGGAGGGCTCCTGACTGCTGCTGCTGTGCCCCTCCTCCTCCACCAAACATGCCCACACTTGCTGCTAGATTAGTTGAAGGTTGCAGCTGCTGGCCAGAGAACCCGAAATTGGGTGTTGCATTGAAGGACAAGCTGTTGCCACTGCCCTGTTGTGTCAGCTGCCCAGGTTGTGCCAGCTGCAATGAAGGTGCTGCAGAGGTGACGGAAGAAATGGGAGTCATGGACACAGTACCACTACAACAGAAAGGTTTGCAGAGCACCAAATGTATGGATTGCAAATGAACAACTGCGCTGTGGTTGATCAGCACAGCTGTACTGCTGAGCAACCAATTCCATATTGTCCACCTGTGTAACAAGTCAAACAGTAGCTGACTTGGTATTAGAGGGGACGTGTGCAAATAAGGACACAATACTGTGTGTGTGGGAGGTAGGCTAAGCACACTTATGATGCGTACACATAGTAAAAGCTTTGATAAAAATTTGTTCTGTAATTAAGAGGATTGCAGTTTCAAATCCTACTTGGGTGCAGGCACACCAACCAAAATAATGGCAAGGACTGGCTAATTATTGCAGTTCATTAGGTAATGTCACAAAATAATAGCGATTCACAAAAAAAGTGTTGAGAATATCACAAAATTGGAATTGGTTGGCAACATGGTCATGTGACAAAGCATGTTGTGGGCCTAAGTAATACATTTAATATGCAAATGTGATGGTGCCCACACCAACACTGCTTACCTCCAAATACCAAGCCTGTGTTCATCTGGGGGTTAATATCAGCTGCCATCTTTGGAAAGAGAGGTTCCTTTATTGATGTGTCCAGGCTTGCTGAAAAGGCGCCAGCCAATGGCTTGTCTGACTTTGTAGCTGCTGCTGCTGCTGTAGCAGTGAAATTGAAAAGAGGTGCAGCAGCTGCTGCTGGCTTTGAACCAGCACTGAAATTAAAAGTAGGCTCAGATGCTCCGGAACCAAACTTAAAAGTGGGTACTGCCATTCCTGCCGAAGGGTTGGCACCACTGCCAAACTTTGAAGTGGACTCAGCAGTTGTGGTCACCTTGCCTGCACTGAAATTGAAAGAGACGTTGCTGCCTGCAGTTGTGGTATTACTAAACATGGACGACGAGGACAACAATGCACCTCCAGCAAAAGACGGCATCGACGACTGCGACGAAAAGGGATTAGGGGCCCCACCAGCAAAGGAGGGAGCTGAGGGCTTCGATGATAGGAATGGGCTGGGAGCAGCAAGCGCAGACAACGACTGTGATGAGAACAAGCTTGAGGCCCCCCCAGCAAAGGAGGGCAATGACGGCTGCTGGGATGACAAAACAGGGTATGGAGACGATGCAACAGCCGCGGCTCCAACAAACGACCCTACCAAGGGCCGAGACGTCGAGGAGTTAGAAGAGCCGGCAAATGTAAGCACCGGCGGCTGCTGCGCGGCAAAAAGGTTGGCACTCGATGACGAAGCACCCTCTTGGGGGGTTGCTGCTGACAGCTTAATGGTTGAAGTGGACGGTTCAGTTGAGGCGCTGTTGGTGGTGGAAGGTGGCACAGCAAACGAGATGCCTGCTTTCAACAAAGGTCGAGCTTCAACAGAGGAGGCAGAGGACAGGGAAGGTGCTGTCAAGGAAGGTGCTGACAAGGATGGAAGTGTGCCCAGGCTCACCCCCGGAAGATGAAGTGACTTCTGACTGCTGCCGGTGTCTCCCACCACATCCCGTGCGGTAGATGCAGCGGAGTTGGCCAGTGTGTTCAAATTGAATGTCAATGCTGGTTGTGATGCCGCCACACTGCTTTTCAGAGCATCCACCTGACTGCCAGCAGGAGGAGGTACAGCAAACTTGATTCCACCGGTGATATCACCTGACTTTGGCACTGCTGCGGCAAAAAGGGAACTGCTTTTCAAGGCATCCTCCTGACTGCCAGCAGGAGGAGGTACAGCAAACTTGATTCCACCAGTGATATCACCTGACTTTGGCACTGCTGCGGCAAAAATGGAACCGCCCAACAACGCTTTTGGAGGCTCAATAGTCTCCTTTGTATCACCATAAGCCACCATCTTAACTCCTGCACCAAATACAGCATTGCCAAGTGAAAATGTAGGTAGCAATGGTTTATCTTCTGTAGGTTTTGAAACTTCCTCCTTTCCAGGTTTGCTCAACCCCAGCTGAAAACCACCACTGGAAAAAGCGGGAAGAGTACCAGAAAACCCTATCTTAACTCCACCACTGGCTTCAGAAGTCTTCCCTTCCCCATTAGTGGGCAATTTTGATGACAGTGTGCCAGAAGCTAACAACAAGCCACTGCTAGACGTCGTTGTTTGGTCTCCCGCCTTTACAGGTTCCTCTTTTTTGATTGCTCCACTTGAAAGAGAAGTGATCCCGGCAATCTTAAGCCCCCCGCCCAAGCTTAGTTTGATTCCTCCAGCATCCCCAAACACGACGGGAGATGAACTTTGTGGCTTCTGCTGAAACAGATTTCCACTGCTGGTGGTGATGGCGGTACCAGACTTAGGTGAACTACAAGCTACACACTTCCCATCTTCAGCTTTGTTCATTACCAAGCAAGTCTGACACTCCCAACTGGCAGAGGGAGCAACAGCTGCGAGTGGATTGGAAATTTGTGGCTTCTGCTGAAACAGATTTCCACTGGTACCAGACTTGGGTGAACTACAAGCTACACACTTCACGTCTTCAGCTTTGTTCATCACCAAGCAAGTTTGACACTCCCACCTGGCAGAGGGAGCAACAGCTGCGAGTGGATTTACCACCTTGTTGTCCACAAAAGACAACAGTCCATCTACCTTGGTAGGGCCTGCTCCACCCGACACAACAGATCTTGCAGTGCTGTCAGTGAGCTGTGGTGCGCTGCCTGCAGGCTTGGCTGTTGCACAAGCCACACAGCGGCTGGCCTCTGGCTTGTTCTGAAGCATGCAAGTGTTGCATTCCCACGATCCAGATGGAGGAGGAGGCAACATCAACAGTCCAGAGACAGGAGGTAGTGTTTCAACCCTTTTCCCCTGGCCAGTGGCTGCAGTAGTTGTTGGCAGCACCAGACCACTCAGTCCCCCTCCTACCTTCAGCCCGCCGCCCAGGGCCGTGGAGGATTGAGAACTGCTAACAGGTATTCCCAGTTTGGTGGTGGAGATTTGTACCGGCACTTCAGGTTTTGAACGGTCCGACGTTACACTTTTCAGTTCACCAGCTGTACTGAAGACACCAATGTTAGGGACAGTGGGAGGAGCCAACTGAAGAGGTTTGTGCACTTCAACCTAGCAGGAAGGGTAGGGGGGAAAAGGGGGAGATTAATCACACTAAAAATAGGAAACTTATTTGCAGTTCAGGACAAACATGTTACATAACTAAAGACAGCAAATATACTGATATTAAAATAACTGAGCCAGCAAATATTGATTTTTATACTGATATTAAAATAGCCTTACCTCACCATCTCCATCGTCAGTCAAATCAATGACACTCCCTTTTTTAGTTGTCGAAATGGACGTCCCCTTGCCAAGAGGCTGGAACTCTGGCTTTTTCAGAGCATCAAGAACACTTGTATTCACCAATAGTGGTAGTGGAGGTCTCACTGCCATTCCCACAGGTTGTGAAAACGGGACAGGTGCAGTCGGCAAAGATGCTCTCGAAGACAACAAGGACTGAGCAGAAGATGTTTCACATCCCTTAGGAGCACTGAATGTGAACATGGGGGTCTGCAGGGTTTGAAAAACGGTGCATTGAATGTAAACACGGGGGTCTGCAGGGTTCGGAAAATGGTGCATTGAATGTGAACACGGGGGTGTGGTCTGCAAGGTCTGGAAAACAGGTAAGGTATATGGCTCTATAGAATTCTTTGGGTCAATATGCTTCACAGAGGTCAATTACCACTTCCCCCATAAAGGGAGGGGGACAGGGGCTGGGGGCCTGTACCACCTTGTCTGCACACTGATGTATAATACACCCACATTCAATCCCGGGTCATGTTAGGCAAATTTTGTTCCACCTAAATCTCACATTCTAAAACCACTTTCCATATATATTCTCCTGTATAAAAAACGTAAAATCACTGAATATATGAATAGATGTGTGGGATTCTCATGAACTCCGCTTCAAATGCTGGCAGCCATCTTTTAATCCTCCCTCATACTTCCTTTTTGGGTCAAGTGTTTGTTTAGTGTGTTTTCATAGCCACTAAGATTAGTGATTCAAAACACACTAAACAAATTATGAGGGGAGGATTAAAGATGGCTGCCAGCATTTGAACTGGTGTGTCCCAGAGGAATGCAGAGAATCCTGCACATCTGATCAGTATTTGTACTAGCTTCTACCCACCCTAAATGTTTGGTGAAAAATGAATAATGTTATTTTTTGAAACAACAAAACTGATCACTTATTAAACCCCAATAAACCAATTTTTATGACGTCCATCACTGCTATGAATGCCAACATAACATCTATAAATGTACACAAAAATACCTTACATACAGCCAAGCAATTCTATTCTGAACAGGTCCAAGTTGCCCCAAAATTAATTATTAAGAGGGTTGTAGTTAATACAAGGTACAACTTGGGGTAAAAGTGATTTTGCGTTTTTTATACAGGAGAATATATATGGGAAGTGGTGTTAGAATGTGAGATTTAGGTGGTACAAATTTGCCTAGAATGACCCTCCCTAAAGATATCATCACTAAGCACCCTTGTTGTGAACACCATGTGGACACTCATAAGCACCATTGTTGTGAACACCATGTGGACACTCATAAGCACCATTGTTGTGAACACCATGTGGACACTCATAAGCACCATTGTTGTGAACACCATGTGGACACTCATAAGCACCATTGTTGTGAACACCATGTGGACACTCATAAGCACCACTGTTGTGAACACCATGTGGACACTCATAAGCACCATTGTTGTGAACACCATGTGGACACTCATAAGCACCATTGTTGTGAACACCATGTGGACACTCATAAGCACCATTGCTGTGAACACCACGTGGACACTCATAAGCACCACTGTTGTGAACACCATGTGGACACTCATAAGCACCACTGTTGTGAACACCATGTGGACACTCATAAGCACCATTGTTGTGAACACCATGTGGACACTCATAAGCACCATTGTTGTGAACACCATGTGGACACTCATAAGCACCATTGTTGTGAACACCATGTGGACACTCATAAGCACCATTGTTGTGAACACCATGTGGACACTCATAAGCACCATTGTTGTGAACACCATGTGGACACTCATAAGCACCATTGTTGTGAACACCATGTGGACACTCATAAGCACCATTGTTGTGAACACCATGTGGACACTCATAAGCACCACTGTTGTGAACACCATGTGGACACTAATAAGCACCATTGTTGTGAACACCATGTGGACACTCATAAGCACCATTGTTGTGAACACCATGTGGACACTCATAAGCACCATTGCTGTGAACACCACGTGGACACTCATAAGCACCACTGTTGTGAACACCATGTGGACACTCATAAGCACCATTGTTGTGAACACCATGTGGACACTCATAAGCACCACTGTTGTGAACACCATGTGGACACTCATAAGCACCAATGTTGTGAACACCATGTGGACACTCATAAGCACCATTGCTGTGAACACCATGTGGACACTCATAAGCACCACTGTTGTGAACACCATGTGGACACTCATAAGCACCATTGTTGTGAACACCATGTGGACACTCATAAGCACCATTGCTGTGAACACCACGTGGACACTCATAAGCACCATTGTTGTAAACACATGTGGACACTCATAAGCACCATTGTTGTGAACACCATGTGGACACTCATAAGCACACATCCCTCTGCCCACATTACCTTGGTTAGTACATGAGGGAGACGTGGCTGGTACACTGGGACCACCTCCTTGGGAGCAGAAAATGCAAATCGACCTGCGGAGGGTGCAACTGCAGAGCCGCCAACCGCTAAAGGGGATACGGTGGACAGTGAGAGTGGTTTCAGAGGGGGAACAGTTGGCAGAGAGAAGGGCTTGCTGAATGCTGAACCTAACTTGGGCACATCAGATTTTGACTGTGAAGCAGGAGTGGCAGAAGGTGCCTACAGGAGCGGAATACAAAACATAGGAGACCTTTGGAGTGCACAAACACAGCTAGCCACAGACCTGGCATTAATCACAATGGCAGTGTCAACAAACGAGAGGCCCCACTCTCCACACCTAACACACCTTGCCCACACATACGCACTAAAACCAAGATATATAAAAGGAACTCAACGTAACCTTTTAGCTTTGTTGCTGATATTCTGGAATTCTGAAATGCCCTCTACTAAATGATTCTTACACACTGAGAATCAGACTATGTATCTGTCACTGAATTTTAATTAGCTACGCAGCTCACTGTACGTGGTAAAACAAGCCCCAGGTCCCTTCCCCATAACATTCACATTCCTGATCTGTTCAGCTCAGCTTTACATTTACACACACCAGGTTTAAACCTCCCCCCCCCCCCCCCCCACTATTTCTTGCAGGATACCCCCCACACACTATTGCTTGCATGATACCCCCTAAACACTATTTCTTGCAGGATACCCCCCCACACACACTATTGCTTGCAGGATACCCCCTAAACACTATTTCTTGCATGATACCCCCCACACACATACTATTGCTTGCATGATACCCCCCACATACTATTTCTTGCATAATACCCCCCACATACTATTTCTTGCATGATACCCCCCACACACTATTTCTTGCATAATACCCCCCACACATACTATTTCTTGCATGATACCCCCCACACATACTATTTCTTGCATGATACCCCCCACACATCAAATTTAAACCCTTCCCCCTCCCCCCCCCACACTATTCCTTGAATGATGCCTGCCTGCACACAATGTGGCCACTCCTGACAGTAGCCAAAAGCCTTTAATGTTGATTACGGATTACTTGCAACGTCATCATTAAATTAAATTTTTCTTCTACATTGTATATCTAGTGCATATAGAGGTAAACCCCCCTTGGTGTGTAGGCTATCATCTGCATGACTGCTTGACTTGCACTTACACTACTTACTGCAGACACAACAAGGCTGGATGCAAAAGAAAACTTGGGCAATGACCCCAGAGGACCAATCTTGAGCGGAACTGGTGGGGGTGGCTCCATGGTGTTCACGTGATCCTCGGACTGATCCTTGGGAACGGAGTAGTGTTGCCTGGAATGCGTTTTTACTTTTCCGGGTGCACCAGAGGCCTGGGGGGGGGGGGGGGGCAACAAGCATATGTGCAGTTACATTCAATAAAGAGGAAAGGGAGAAGGAAGGGAGGTGAGGTGAGGAAAGGGAGGTGAGAGGGAGGAAAGGGAGGAAAGGGAGGAGGAAGGGAGGTGAGGGGGAGGAGAGGAAAGGGAGGTGATGTGAGGATGGGAGGAGAGAAAAGGTGGAAGGGAGGTGTGGGACAAATAAACAATACTGGCATTTTGATGGCTCAGCACACATTAATCCTTTTCAAAGGAAACTTTTCCTCAATTCTCCAAGGTGTGTAATACAATTCATCACAGCCATCTACATACTCACACCCCCCTTCCTCCCCAATATTGATGTCACACCCCCTTCCTCCCCAATATTAATGTCACTTACACCAAGAACTGAATCCGATGAAGAACTTGACACTACCTGAGCTGCCCGCTGAGAACAAAAGCAAAGAAATATCAACATAACTTTCAGTAAGTATATTAAACAAACGCTGTTAGCATGGTTGATAGCTCAGCATACATAAACTCTTTTCAGAGGAAAAGCTCATGGCTTCCCTCAATTCTCCAAGGTGTATTATAAATCATCACGGCTATCCATCCCCCTTTCTCCCACCTGAACAATGACACTATACTTACACCAAAACTTAAATCAGGCAGAGAACTTGATGCAGGCTGATTAGCATGCTGAGTCGATGCAATGCCAACTGTCGATAGATTCAATTTGTCTGGCGAAGGGTTCAACCTCGAAGGGAACTTGATTGCAGCAAGGGAAGCTGTTGGCATGGAAACGGTGTGTGCGTGATTAGGTAATGGCGGTGTTCCACTGTACACAGCAGGCTCAGCCAACGGCAAAGCTTCAGGTTTATTGATTGCAGCTAGCCGCAATGGGCTTCCATCTGCTCTGTTCAGCGGCACCGTTGCCACACTTGGGACGGGTTGACCCTTGCCTCCTCTGTCCAACGAAGGCACAATAACGGGACCCTGCTGCTGCCTTGAGTGGTTGGAGGGGATGACCAGGGGGGTAGCGGGGGGAGAGGAGAGAATGCTCATGGCAGACTGGTCATGTTTGATACGCTTGGCAGCCTAGATAGAGCAATAAAGGGTACTGTTATGTCTACACACGTGTCACAATGTACCCCCCCCTCCTCCTCCTCTTCCCCACTGACATCCAAAAAAAAGATAATTTTTAAAAAAGGGATGTTGCGATGCAGTCCAATATTGCACTTATTAACCCACAACAGGAGCTACGTGCACAAGCAAACCTAATTGTTGTGGCTTTGTTCCAAATAACACAGACAACACTATGATCAAATGGTATGCTTGCAAATAGTTCCCGCATCAATTCTCCATCCAACCTGCCCCTCAACTTTCTAAAAATATATACATATAAATACCCCCATGCACCCGAGGTCAGTAGCTGCGGGAATGGAAGACAGTACACAACAAAGCTGAACCCCGCACCCCTTGAGACATAAGCTGTACAGCTTCAATGCTAAGCAAGCTGCCAGTTATTCAATGTTGAGGTCCAATATAGTCAAGTTGCCAGTAATTAAATGTTTTGCCAGTAATTAAATGTTTAGGATCAAGCTACCAGTTATTCAATGGCATTTATATATATATTTATATATATGCTCAACTCGTGTCTGATGATTAGCATAAATGAGCCACGTACATCAATATGTCACATGTTGTCGTGCCCACTTGTGTACCAAACCAGTGACTACGAAATCCATACACACCACAAGACCGAGATATTACCTGTCCAATTACTAGCGGAGTGGTTCGTAATGGAAACTTCCTGGCATCAGACAAGGGAGTGCTAAGAGTCTCGAGTGTCTGCAAGATCTTCTTAGCAGTCTGACTTGCAACTGGTTGCTGTTCACTGGAGGAGCGGGCCTTTACAGTGTAATGGACCACTTGACTGTGCTACAGGTGTGTGTGTGTGTGTGTGTGTGTGTGTGTGTGTGTGTGTGTGTGTGTGTGTGTGTGTGTGTGTGTGTGTGCACGCGCATGCATTACATGTTAGCAGTTAACCAATCACTGATCATGGCACATAAACGTGTCACGTAATTACATCTTGTGATTTCAACGGCCATTGCCGCAGAAAATACACTTGTGAATGTTATTCGCGTACATCTAAAGCGTATCTTTTACACCCCACAACACAACTATGGCATTGAGCTACCAGAAATGGTATCGATGGCAGCTGGTTTACAAGTAAAAAGATGATAGCAATTTGGTGGCAGGTCTTCATGTATCATAATACAACATAACTTATTATGAGTTTGATACTCACCTGCCAGGTATAGGTGGGTATCAAAGAGACATGATGCCAGGTAAGGGAACATGAACACTTTCAACATGAACACTTTCAGCTACAGGCTAATACAACAACATTTCTGAAGTTAGAACTTGCTCTTCCACCCCCCCCCCCCCCCCCCCCCCGACAGTCCTACTGCAATTATTTCTGACAGGAAGCGTATTAGTAGCTACAATGAATTGGTGTAGATTATTACCACCAAACCTGATACAACACCAGGCAGCCCAAGTCACAAGCGAATCAACGAGATAGGAAATGTGGTTACCCATTCGCCAATGATACATCTTTCAAGCCTTCAACAACTTTTTATTTTATAATCCACAAGCCGGAAAGAGAGAGCAATTGAAAATGAGATTTTGTTACCATCTAAGCGGAATGTTTTGTTAGGTAGTTGTGTCTGTCTTTAAATTACCAATGGCCATCCTTCCCCCTTCCTTGTTGATCAAAACAAGCACTTCCAGTGCATCATTCAATAGTAAAGCATACAAGGAATTCAAAATGAAAACACCCCTAAAACTCGAAATGGAAGCAACAACTTAAGGATGGCACAGTTTATTTGCCTACGTGTACTTGGTTACCTAACTCGGATACAAACTGAAGCCAAGGTAGTCTAATTAAACTGAACTCATCTATTATGGGAAACATAACAAGAGCCATGGAGGGTGGTGATACAACCCAACCACCCAACCCTACCTTGCCATTCTACTACCATTCTACTACCATTCCTCAGTAAGCGTAGGGGATAAATGAGCAGGGGGCATGGTAGAACTTGTTCTCTCACAGGATGAGGACTTGATATTATCAGTAAGAAAGAACAGAATACTATCTACTAATATTATTGTGGTCTAACATTTTGTTTATTTGTGCAATTTTTTAAAATTTAAATGTTGAAATGGTGTCTGATCAACTAAATGTCACAACCGCATGCAGAATGGTAAACACAGAGTGGGAAACACTTTACTACAATTGGTAGCTCAGACATCCAGTAGGTTTCACCGGGAGAACTAAACTCCCTTCAAATCTCCAAGGTGTTAATGAAGGTCTCATCACAGCCACCAACGCAAACATACACAACACCGAAAACAAATGCCATTGCAATAACTAACTAAATTGGCAACGGGCCTACAACACTTTATGCTCCACCCCCTACAACACTATGCTCCACCCCTTACAACGCTTTATGCTCCACCCCCTTACAAATGGCACAATCAGCCAAATACATCCTTACAACGTACCAACGAAGTCAGGTCTGCTTTTAACCTCTTGGACCGAGGCTGTGGCAGTGCAGATGCACCGCCGTACGACGTTTTGCCACAGTAGAAAGGAGATTGGAATGGACTGTTCCTGATGGACTCCTCGGTGTCTGTTCTTGCTGGAGTGCAAGTAGACGGTTGAGAGAAAAGTCGTTCAGAGGTATGAGAGGGTGGTGGGGGTAGAGAGGGAGCGATAGTGGATGAAGCGGAGTCGACAGCGGTACCGGTGGGGGTGGAGCTACGATAGTGATGCTACAAATTTGCAGTGTGAAAGATAAAAGTAAGTACGCAAAATACACACACACACACACACACACACACACACACACACACACACACACCACTGAATGATTCAGACAAGGCTGAAACTTGAGTTGAAGCTCACAGCACAAAGGCTCACAACTCTAGTATGAGGGTCATCATGATCATTCAAAACTAACACGTACACCCACACATGTGCAAGCAATCCACGTGCGTGCGCACACACACACACAACACATGCACACACACAGCTTGCTCAATTCACGCATACCTCTTCGTGATTATGGATCGGTTGAGAAGTGAGCTGAGCAGGCCAGGCAGCAGTATGCCTGCTATTGTCTATTACTTCTACCACAGGGGTGCTGAGCAGGCCCTTACCCACAGGGGTCCTTGCTAGTACCGCTTCCATAGAGCCCTTACCCACAGGAGTCCTTGTCTTAGACAGCAATTGATTCACTTTTCTGTCCAATCGCAAAGCAGAGACCTCTGCAGCAGTTTCTTGCCCTACGCCATTATCAACTCCTCCCCTGGTCCTTACACTTGCCGACACGTGCTGTGGATGTGGTGTATCCTGGTCCTCCATGGGCGCTGAGTCTTCTTCGTCACTCGCCTCCTTCACAAAGCTGCTGTCGCTATCTAAGCCTTGGTCCTCCGTCTTACTCGATTCACTGGGCACGCCACTTCTGCTGGGCTGGTCATCCTGGGCCCTGAGGGATCCAGATGGCTGAGCAAAGAGCACACCACACAAATCATGTCAAAGACACTTGATCATTACAAAACACGGTTTCATTTATTGTCCATATCTCATTACCACCTATACCTTCTGCACATTTTTCTCTTCTCTCTTTCCCATTAACACTTATTTTATGGAAAACATGCCAAATTTTAGAAGTTGTATGTTATGATACATGTAGTGAAAACCTACTGTTGGTTTAATATTTTCCTATTCCCATCATATGGAGCTAACAATATTTTTACTTTTCCTTCTTGGGTGTGTGGATGCAATAGCCATACACCCATGTGAAAGCGACCAAAGGTATACACGCAAGTCATGAGCATACACAAATGCCAAATTTTGAATGATTCAGACAAGGCTGAAACTTGAGTTGAAGCTCACAGCACAAAGGCTCACAACTCTAGTATGAGGGTCATCATGATCACTCAAAACTAACATGCATTTCTCTTGTGGTGCCAAAGCACAACAGCTAGTACCGTGGGCAATCAAATGCATTGGGGAGGTGATCCATAACCAATGAAGGGAGGTGATCCATAACCAATGAAGGTCACTGGACCATCAAAGGGCAACCAACCAACCATGATGCACAATAGGACATATTTACCTGTTCTGCAATATTTTCATCGTTCTCACCCACTCTATCCAACTCCTCGTCCTCCTCCAATCTAGCCTTTGGTGTGCCCCACAAGACAGGTGTCAGCCAGTCCCGAACCTTGGAGACCAGCCTCTAATTCAAAAGATCAGAACAGGTGAATATCAGCACAATCCACCTCTTGAAAAGACCACATTTCATTATCTCCATTATTTATTAGAGCAATGACACGAATGTATCCAATGATGTCGCACTTTTTTTTTTCTGACGCCGTATCAGTGACATCACAATGCCAATAGCTACATCGCTATGCGACTAAGCCGCACAGCAGGTAAAGTACTTTCCGAGTAGAAGCACACTAACTCTAAATAATGCCCATCGTTTCTACAACTTACGTTCTCATGGTCTAACGCAAGATAAAGTTATTATATTATCTTTTATTCCTCCGTTTCACCTGTTCACCTTCGTCTTCACTCAATTTCCTATTATTACTTTTAACACGCACCTTCGTCCGCTCGTAGGGAGTTGGAGGGTGTCGGGGCTTCTGACGGCCTTTTATCTTCAGATTTGACATGGCCTATCTGAGCCTGTATGACGGATTTCTAAGCAATTCATACACACGCACGTTCTCCCGCCCCTGTACTAGTATTACGCCATGTGGTGCTTCACAATTAATTACTCACGTGATACTGGTCTCGCTTATCTCATACATGTATATTACATCATTCACAAATAACATGTACGTACATGTTAACTACGCGTGGATTCTACACCTGGATAGCCAGCCATTTACAGATACATGTAATATGTGCGGAGACATGATTTTAAAACACACAAAATAGAAGGTCACGAAGAGCAGTGTGTGATGATTAGTCTGCTACACTCGTACTGTTGCACTGTTTTCGCTGCTGGGATGACCCGGTTTGCCTGCAAGCTGAGAGGACACTCCCTTATTAGGAACACCCTCAGTCTTGAACCACGTATCAGGGTCAAAATCTTCGAAGAAAAATTTTATCTCTCTTTTAGCACTCTCCTCAGAGTCTGCAAAGAAAATTAAAAGCCTTTATACAAATGCAGCCATATAGCTAATGTAGCCATATAGCTGTAGTTGTAAACCACTCTTCTTACTATTTCACATATGCAGCACCAAGAAACAAACATACAAACCTGATCCATGGGTGGAATTTCTGGTATCAGTTAGTCCATACATTCCTCTAATACTATTTGGAGCTAAGACTTGAGCCCTACAACACCAAGGAAGGAGGGAACCTAACGATTGCTACTAGCATACACCTGACCTGGTATCGGTAATACATTGACCACTTCGTAGCTTGGTAATAACTTAAGCAAGGAAGCATCTAGCTTTGCTACCCGCCCAACAACTAACTGGTAGGTTCTAGTGGGTCCCATCAACTAACTGGTAGGTTCTAGTAGGTCCCATCAACTAACTGGTAGGTTCTAGTGGGTCCCATCAACTAACTGGTAGGTTCTAGTAGGTCCCATCAACTAACTGGTAGGTTCTAGTGGGTCCCACCAACTAACTGGTAGGTTCTAGTGGGTCCCACCAACTAACTGGTAGGTTCTAGTGGGTCCCATCAACTAACTGGTAGGTTCTAGTAGGTCCCATCAACTAACTGGTAGGTTCTAGTGGGTCCCACCAACTAACTGGTAGGTTCTAGTGGGTCCCACCAACTAACTGGTAGGTTCTAGTAGGTCCCACCAACTAACTGGTAGGTTCTAGTGGGTCCCATCAACTAACTGGTAGGTTCTAGTAGGTCCCATCAACTAACTGGTAGGTTCTAGTGGGTCCCACCAACTAACTGGTAGGTTCTAGTGGGTCCCATCAACTAACTGGTAGGTTCTAGTAGGTCCCACCAACTAACTGGTAGGTTCTAGTAGGTCCCACCAACTAACTGGTAGGTTCTAGTGGGTCCCACCAACTAACTGGTAGGTTCTAGTGGGTCCCACCAACTAACTGGTAGGTTCTAGTGGGTCCCACCAACTAACTGGTAGGTTCTAGTGGGTCCCACCAACTAACTGGTAGGTTCTAGTAGGTCCCACCAACTAACTGGTAGGTTCTAGTGGGTCCCACCAACTAACTGGTAGGTTCTAGTAGGTCCCATCAACTAACTGGTAGGTTCTAGTGGGTCCCATCAACTAACTGGTAGGTTCTAGTGGGTCCCACCAACTAACTGGTAGGTTCTAGTAGGTCCCATCAACTAACTGGTAGGTTCTAGTGGGTCCCATCAACTAACTGGTAGGTTCTAGTGGGTCCCATCAACTAACTGGTAGGTTCTAGTGGGTCCCACCAACTAACTGGTAGGTTCTAGTGGGTCCCACCAACTAACTGGTAGGTTCTAGTGGGTCCCACCAACTAACTGGTAGGTTCTAGTAGGTCCCATCAACTAACTGGTAGGTTCTAGTGGGTCCCACCAACTAACTGGTAGGTTCTAGTGGGTCCCACCAACTAACTGGTAGGTTCTAGTGGGTCCCATCAACTAACTGGTAGGTTCTAGTGGGTCCCATCAACTAACTGGTAGGTTCTAGTAGGTCCCATCAACTAACTGGTAGGTTCTAGTAGGTCCCATCAACTAACTGGTAGGTTCTAGTGGGTCCCACCAACTAACTGGTAGGTTCTAGTAGGTCCCACCAACTAACTGGTAGGTTCTAGTGGGTCCCATCAACTAACTGGTAGGTTCTAGTAGGTCCCATCAACTAACTGGTAGGTTCTAGTGGGTCCCACCAACTAACTGGTAGGTTCTAGTGGGTCCCATCAACTAACTGGTAGGTTCTAGTGGGTCCCACCAACTAACTGGTAGGTTCTAGTGGGTCCCATCAACTAACTGGTAGGTTCTAGTGGGTCCCATCAACTCTCGCCACCTGCTCACAGCAAACGGATGTGCCAAGATCATGGGATTTAGGGGACCACTGCATTGTGTGTGATGTGTGTGCAAGTACAAGGAAAAGGTGAACAGTATTAATATAACATACATACATACATACATACATACATACATACATACATACATACATACATACATACATACACACATACATACATACATACATACATACATACATACATACATACATACATACACACATACATACATACATACATACATACACACATACATACATACATACACACACACACACACACACATACATACATACATACATACATACACACACATACATACATACATACACTTTTTTTTTTTAAAGAGCAAGAAATAAGCCCATCACACTATTAGTGCAATTCAAACGAGCTCTTGGTGACAGTACAATATAGAATGGAGCAGCGGGCTGTTTGCAAGGACAGAGTAATCAACACCACATACATGCACACATGTACACACACATGTACACATACATGCACACACATGCAACTCACCTTGAAACATATGTAACCAGTCTAGGATAAAAGAACTTTCCTGGCAGAAATTAAAAAACCATGCAAATCCAACTAAAATGTTGAAATCATGACTGCTGTGTATACACATTGACGCACATGTACATATATACATGCACACTTATACATATGCACACATACACACATGCGCACAAGCACACATGCACACATGCACACATACATACACACACACACTAATATATTGTGTACCTTCATGCTCACTATAGAATCTCATAGCCTCATCCATGGTCCACTGCACAACCTTGCTTTTAACTATATGGAAGCCTTCCTTAATGATAATGCTTCGAACAGCCTTGTAGTGGAACAACACAGCAAAGCACATCAATACTGAAATTTCTTTATGATCTCTCTCTCTCTCTGTCTCTCTCTCTCTCTCTGACAATAATGTTCTAGCTATCAAAAAATCAAAAAGGATTAGTGTACTTGTAAATACATACACTCTGTGACTCTGACTTTTAATAGAGCAAATAAGTGCTAATGGCTTGCTTGTGCTAGTCCATCACGTTATTAGTGCAATTCAAACGAGCTCTTGGTGACCATACAGTATACAAGGGAGCAGTGGGCTGTTAGAACATCTTCTCATCTCTTCGATATAAACGTTATCAATCGTGGGTTGTAAACGTCGTATTGACTTGGAAACCCTTTATACATTCATAGATTATTTTTACATTCAACATTGTACTAATAGGTCCCCTTCTCAAATATTTAGCTAAACAGCGTTGACAATGGGGATATTTAAAGCTGGTATTCTTAGATATAGAGACCTCCCACAGCTTCGTCAGGGCGGGGCTGGAAACGTGGCATCAACCTTACCGTACCTCTGTGGCTTCTGGTCTAAGAAGGAGGTCTGGTTTCAGTATAGCCAAAGTTAGTTGAAGGGAACGTTGCATTTTTCTCTTCGACACGAGCACGCCAGTACTTCTGTCTGGTTAACAACGGAGAACAGTCACTGCATGTACATATGTGTCTCGTGACTCACCCCTCCCCCTCCCCGAAATGCTCGTTCCCAGGTGATGATAATCATGATAACAAGACGCATCGGAAGCTACACGTACAGTGACACTGACTATCTGTTAGCCGTCACATACGTCTGCGACCCCGGTGAGATATTTGGCTGCCACTCTGCCCACCTAAAAACAATCGGAAACAGTTTTGCATATGTAACGAGCAGGTAAACTATAAGAGACGTACCAGCGCACATAGTCATATAGTTTCTGCAACAGTCCTTGTACCCAACACAAGCACTATCACACCAGCAAGTGGAATTTGGAGGTTGCTGCCCACAGTATCTTGCACAGGAGGGAGGAGGGGCAGTTGGAACTGTGCATGTGCGTGTGAAAAAACGTACATTCATGTATACATGTATAGCTTGTACGTATAATTAGACTAGACCCACCCCCACCGCAGACTGTGGCGTAGTCTTGACAGCAGTCCATTTTGAGCTGGCACGCACTATCACACCAGCACATCTTGCTGTAGTGCTGTGCACCACAGCTGTTAATGCAGGAAAATGGAGGTGAAGGTGGCGCTGGCGGGGGGGGGGGGGGGGGGGGGGGGGGGAAACCATGGCAACGTGATGGCATGCATCCTCCAACAGTTAAAAACCTTACAACAGGTTTGGTTGTAGTCTGGGCAGCAATCCCCCTCTCCATTACACAAAACATCACACCAACATCCAGCATCTGGCTGCTGCTTCCCACAGTAGTGATTGCACGAAGGGGTTGGTGTGGGAGGCCTCAGATTTGCTTTGAGAAGGGAAACAGACCATATGCATACATTTTTTAAAATTTTTAACTCACATCATCCTTTGCATGCACGCACACACACATGGTGGGCTTAAATGAGATGTTGTCCTGTGTTGTGTGTGTGTGTGTGTGTGTGTGTATGTGTGTGGACTGGGACTGAATGTGACCTTATTCAGAACACTAAATCAGTGACATGAGACCTTGATAGCTCCCCCAGGTGCATGTTCTACTATACTAGTATAACCTTTCAATACTTAAAGGTTGGGGGGGGGGGGGGGGGGGGTGGATTCATTGCTTCAAAAATGTCCCAAATGTCAGTGTCCAGAGCAACTTGTAGACAAGCAGTTTTGTTTACTTTCATTAAGACAATTCAGTCAAATTCTTTCACACCAAAATTTGAATGCTATACAGGGGGAAGATTTGTCCAGTTAGGGAAGGAATTTTACGTGTGCTTTTATACCAAAGTCAGTACAATTTATAGCAATTTACTTTCCCTGCACACCAGCAGTTGGATAATAAAACCCATCTTGACATAGACATGCTTCTTTGTCTGACTTCTATGGCACATATCGCTGCTATTAATGTGGTGCCTCTACCCATATTGATCCTCAACCGTCTCAAAGAGAATGTAAAATGCAACTCCTGTATTTAGAGATCTGATACACTATACTCTCCTGTCGCTCACATACATCATACGCACTCTGTGTTAACATACCACACAGGCTGTCATAGTCTGCACAGCAGTCACCTGCTTTCTTACAGACACTGTCACACCAGCAATTAAAATTTGACTTCTGACCACAGCTACCTCTGCAGGTAGCCACTGCACGGTGTATATAAGTGAAGTACATGCATACTGCAATACACTAGTATGGTCAGCCATATTATATGAACTCACCGCAAGTCTGATTGTAGTCCACACAGCAGTCATTTGTCTGTACGCAGTCTACATCGCACCAGCAGTTTCCAATGGGGTTTTTCCCGCCACAATTAGACTTGCACGTCCATTCTAATATACAAAATTTATATAACACATAGTTACCAAACCTATATCATGGCATCAGCCTTAACGAATGCTTGCACTTGCTCGAGTGACTCGCGTGACCGCGCTACTCCTCGACTCCACTGCAGGCAAAGCAGTGCTGCTCCCAACAAGCATGCATAAAACGACCAGGTACATGATCGCTGCGCACATGGGAGGGGTCTTCAGTATAATGTTACACAATTAACAATTAAATACTTCAGAGATGATACTTCTTTTTTGGATTTTTTTTTTAAATGTTTATAAACGGAGAACAAAAGACACAAACAAAGCAAAAAAGAGGTCATTTTTTTAACAAGATGTAACACTTTAACCAGCAATAATATACACATGTGTGCATCCCTGCAAGTGATGAACAAGAGAGCTCATTTCCTCTTTTCAAGGTCAGGTCTGTTGGAAAGAATAGAAATACAGTTAAAGCAACGCCTATGATCGAGACAAAACTGCTTTTATCGGATGAGACACAGAAAGCAGACAGGAAAGAAAAGAACAATGGAAACAGGGCACAGCTGGATATAAGCATGGTGGAGTAGGGAAGGGGGAAAGGGATGGAGCAACGACACACATACACAAGACAAAACAACAACAACGAAACTGACTCACGCTAGCATGGATTGGGAACCACCACTGAGTACAAGGTATGGGGTTTGGGCATTCTTCTGCTTGGCTTGGAGCATGGCCAGTGTGTTGAGAGGGGTGTCCACTGAACTGGCCTTCTTCATAAACTAGACACAGGGAAGCAATACAACACCTGGGTGAACCCCCCCAAACTTTGCTTATTCTCTTTAGAAACCAAATGCATGTTGGGGGGAATACCTTGACACTTATTATACAACAACCTGTCTCCTGAGACCAATCAAATGGCATGTAAAGCAACCAACATCATATGGAAAACTCAGTTACTTCTTCAGCAAGCCTATTAGCTACAGCAAAGGGGAGGGAATAGGCCCCCACTCGATTCGGGGGCCCACTTAATCACATCAGCCTTACTATTAGATGTACAGTGGAAACCATCACACTTGCTCCTATAATTTTTTTGTACTGTTATTTTGTTCACTTGAATATATTTCAATAACAATGAGATCAAATGGAAATCTGACAACGCAGGTATAGTGTACAACTATTTTTCAATATATACTGAAAGTTAAAAAGCATCACGTGACTATTTACTTTTGTTATTAACACTTGTTGTGACCCCAGTACAAAAAAAATTGTGAACATAATTCCTCCTCCTGTAGGCAATAGATCTTGACCATATTCGCAATGCATCTAAAGAACAAGCATTAGCAACCTTTGGCCGAGTCGGTTTTTAAGTCCGGTAAATAGTTACGGTATTATCGAGCTAGGTATGCGTTTTTAGCTCGTAAAAGCTTAGCGATGCTATTTCGTAGTACGCTCTCACTGGACTGCTATATTTCGCTTCCGAGTCGTCACATGTTAGATCTATCGCGAAATCGTACTTGGGAGGCAATAGACCCTTCTTTGCCGTTAAAAAAGTGCCATCAGAGCTGAGTACCTGAAAACCTCCGCCATATCGCGATGAATTACATTTGAAACGTCATCATTTCGTCATTTTGTATCGTGAATATATTTATAATGTGACGATAATACGAATGGATGCAAGGGATTGTGAAAATGGTTCTTAACCTAGCGATGCTGCATCTTGCAGCCACTCACGGCGAACGTTTAGTAAATCAGTAGCATCAAATTGGGAAGCTTTATGGACCATCAAGACATTCGCCAAGGCTAGCGTTCTATCACCCAAAGCTTCGAATCCTAGATGGCAGCTTCCAAATAGCTAATTGGGTACGCTTCCCTTCCAGCTTTAGAGTTGCCTCTTGCTTTTTGACGTTTCTTGTAACCTGCCCAATTTGATGCTATATTATCTCTGCCGATACGTCACATTATAAATATATTCACGATACAAAATGATGCAATGATGACGTTTCAAATGTAATTCATCGCGATATGGCGGAGGTTTTCAGGTACTCAGCTCTGATGGCACTTTTTTAACGGCAAAGAAGGGTCTATTGCCTCCCAAGTACGATTTCGCGATAGATCTAACATGTGACGACTCGGAAGCGAAATATAGCAGTCCAGTGAGAGCGTACTACGAAATAGCATCGCTAAGCTTTTACGAGCTAAAAACGCATACCTAGCTCGATAATACCGTAACTATTTACCGGACTTAAAAACCGACTCGGCCAAAGGTTGCTAATGCTTGTTCTTTAGATGCATTGCGAATATGGTCAAGATCTATTGCCTACAGGAGAAGGAATTATGCTCACAATTTTTTTTGTACTGGGGTCACAACAAGTGTTAATAACAAAAGTAAATAGTCACGTGATGCTTTTTAACTTTCAGTATATATTGAAAAATAGTTGTACACTATACCTGCCTTGTCAGATTTTCATTTGATCTCATTGTTATTGAAATATATTCAAGTGAACAAAATAACAGTACAAAAAAATTATAGGAGCAAGTGTGATGGTTTCCACTGTAGATGAGAAATGATTTGACTGTAAATAAAACTTTCCCCTAACATGCCAATGCAGGGAATGAACTGACTGTTTCCCCTAGCAACTTAATGGATGTTGTTTATATTAACATGCCAATGCTTGGAATGTGGTAAAGTCATACGTGTACAGTATGACGGCAGCAGGGTCAACTGTCCTTTAATGCAATAACTCCCACCACACAGCCATACAAAGCCCCCAAACCACACTAAAAGACGGTAATGACTATAAACCAGGGATGCTTTGCTTTCTAGTACCACAACAAGGCCCATTCCCTACCGCAACTCCCACAACAAGCATCTAGACCTACAGATGTCCTATTGCTAACACGAGGTCCCCAATCATAGTTATAAGGGGCTAGAAGGAAAGTGTTACCTGGTCATCCTTGACCTTCTTCATTCTTCTCTCCAACTTCTTTTTCCCAGAGCCCTTGCCATGGAACTTGTGAGACATTTCACGAAATGCCTTTAAAAAGAGGAAAGAAAATTTTAAACACTATGTAAAAAATCACACCATTAAGGTACACACACTACTTGTGCATCTACACACCCACTGGTACAGTGTATCTCCAAAGGTACGGACACACCCACTGGTGGAATATGGTACAAAGATACCTTACTGGAATGTGCCAGCAAAAAACTTGTCACTCTATTTAAAAAAAAAAGTTTGATTCTCTGACTTACTGTACACCTATGTGACCCCCCCCCCCCCCCCAAGGAGAAACACTACCATTCTTCAGGTTTGCCCCTTGTGCCATGGAAGGCTTAGGGGGTTCTCGGTATACCAGATCTGCAATTCAACTGCTTCTGTTTGTATTCCTTGTGAACACTCAAAATGTGATTAATTGGAAAGGATGCACAAGGGCTTCAGAAGGGGTGAGAAAGCTGCACTTAGCCTTGCCCAGCTAGCTCCCTTAACCCTTAACTGGGGTTTTCTCAGTATACCAGATCTGCAATTCAACTGCTTCTGTTTGTATTCCTTGTGAACACTCAAAATGTGATTAATTAGATTGTATCTGGGAAGGATGCACAAAGGCTTCAGAAGGGGTGAGAAAGCTGCACAACAACACTGCAAACTTCCAATGTTGACACACTTGTGGAAACTTCATTATGCAATTACACGCAGACAGATTGGACCAACACCTACCTCCTTTGCGTCAAGCAACCTTCCTCGGTTGTCCACATACTCTATCTTCACCTTAGGCTTGTAGTCCTTTTTCTCAGCAAATGGCATCACCTCCCTTGAATTGCGAAGGAGGTCCCTGTTGTGCAAATATTAGGAACCACTTGTCCAACTTCACTAAAGAACAGCGTAATTTTTAAACACTGTACTTACTGCTGCATTGCAGTGGGGGATTAAAACGATACCATGATGTACGTACTACCTCCAACATGCATGCCGAAATAACCGCTCCCCAGCACAGCAAGAGAAACCTTATTGGAAGGCCAGTATAACTAGGCTTCTTAGCCTTGCCCAGCCAGCTCCCTTAACCCTTAA
Organism: Spongilla lacustris; assembly: GCA_949361645.1. Taxonomy (NCBI): domain Eukaryota; kingdom Metazoa; phylum Porifera; class Demospongiae; order Spongillida; family Spongillidae; genus Spongilla; species Spongilla lacustris. The sequence goes on along the minus strand of OX442421.1, from coordinate 9,288,566 downwards.
CTGAATTTCCACAGAGAAAAATATTCAATCTGAAGCCTTTGATATTTGAAGCTTGGTAATTTTGTGGCAATAGCAAATTAAAATAAAGGCCACCTCAAACTCCAAGCTCCAGGAGTTTGTATGCATTTCTATTTTTAAAAGAAACACAATGAATGTCATTAAATAATAAGCACCCAGACAGCTGCATTCCAGTCACCTACCTTTCCCTTTCTCTGTCTCTCTCCCTCTCATAGTCCCTAACGACAAGAACAAACAATGAAATCTCACCCTAACCCTGAACAAGGTAAAGAATCAATATCTCGTACCTTCCACCTCCTTCCCCACCTCCCCCTACCATTCCATTTGCCTCCCATCCCTTCACCAATCATACCTGTCCCTCAAACCTTCAATGATAACAGACGTTCCCGCTTCCCTCTTTCCTTCGTCGTCTTCAAGGAACCCCTTTCGTGTGGCCATTTGCAGGGCAGCTATTACTCCTTTGGCCACACTCGGCTCCTCTTCCTGGTACAACACACCATCCTGCACAGGCACAACAACTCCTCAACAATCTGAGCCACTCCCACTAGGGGTCACAAGATCTAAGCCACTAGTAATGTATTTATTTAATTCAAGCAGTGGCCAATAGAGCAATATACATGTACATATATGTGCACAGCCGAAAGTATTCTAATTGATTAAGCTTGTGGCAAGATCAGCATTCTGAAATGCTTGGTGGATTAGCGGACTGTGCATCACAACAATTTTGATCGCACCTGCTGCTGCTGGATCCTTTCAGCATCTACATCGACTTCCATCCAGCCACCTGATCTAGATGCTTCCATCTCCATCTCCATCTCATCCATCATTGGACGGCTGCTATCCTGTGTAGACTCTTGTGTTGTGTGTGTGTGTGTGTGTGTGTGTGTGTGTGTGTGTGTGTGTGTGTGTGTGTGTGTGTGTGTGTGTGTGTGTGTGTGTGGTAAGGTCTTTATGAGTTTTCAGTGCATACTGTTCACTGCACAACCTTACTAACACATAACATGTGGCACATTAACACAAATGCCCTCACCTTTCTGGTCTTCATCCTCTCCAAGATGCCTACAAAATTCTGCGGTGGTATCCATTACAATTGTCTCACCTACGAGAGACCAGAACCAAATGTGACAACCCCATACATGTGAATGAAATGGTAAAAAAGTAATATAAAAAAAAACAAACTATACATGATAACCATTAATAACAGTAGCTCTTAGGCCCCTCCCCTAATACCTGTACCTGGTGGGACTTCATCAGAGTCCACAGGTTCCTCTTTGATGCTCCTCATCTCCTGCAGCATTGCCATCACCTTACTTGCACCAGTTGACTGCCCTTTGTGGGTCTTGAGCAACCGTCGTGTTCTAAATGTGCACAAACAAATGTGATATGTGATGTGTGTGGTGTGTGTGTGTGTGTGTGTGTGCGTGTGTGTGTGCGTGTGTGTGTGTGTGTGTGTGTGTGTGTGTGTGTGTGTGTGTGTGTGTGTGTCATGCAAGACTATCAGAACAACCATGAAGCCTAGGAACTGAAGTGACTGGATGAAAGACCACTAAGGTGCTGAGAGCTCAAAGAGGAACTGTGACCAGTACTCCTTCCCCTCACCAGAGACATGATCATACATGTATGTCTCCCACAGACCTTAGTGGAACACTTCCTACCTCAGAAGAGCCATGCTTAGTGTGTCCCTATCCTCCTCAAGAACAGCGCCTTCTGCTATGCACAAATTGTGTATACATGTGTGTACATGTGTGTGTACATGTGTGTACATGTGTGTGTACATGTGTGTACATGTGTGTGTACATGTGTGTACATGTGTGTGTACATGTGTGTACATGTGTGTGCGTACATGTGTGTACATGTGTGTGTACATGTGTGTGTACATGTGTGTGTGTGAGTGAGTGAGTGGTATATGTATGGTGAGATGCACATGTGGGCGTTAATTATAATAAGCTGTGATGCAGCTAGAAATACTGACCGGGAAGGGGAGGAGGTGGAGGGATGACATCTATGTCCATCGGCTCATCAGTCTTAGCAGCTTCATCACTGTGCAGGGAAGAAGGTCACCCTGGTGAAAGGAATGCACCATTTTCCCCACACACCTCTCTCAATACACATCCATTCTTACTACTATTGCCCTTATGACTCAAACAGACCACACAGAAAACACACCGTGAACCCAGATTCCTGCTTGGCTCTTCTGCAAGAGGAAGGAGATCATCTGGTCTGAACTTCTGCTTCTTTCTAACCTTCTTCGATTTTTTGAATTTAACCATCTCCTCGGGCGTGTAGTACGACGAGGCAAGAACAGGGGGTACCATCTGAAGTGTGACCTGTGTGTGCATGTGCGTGTGCGTGTGTGTGTATGTGCATGTGTGTGTGTGTGCATGTATGTACATGTATGCTCATGAACATACTATTAAATAAATAACCACGTCTCTCAGAGGCATGCTGAATAAACAGTTCACAGTACTAGTGGTTGATCAGAAACATTGCTTCTCAGAAGAGAAAAAACTGTATTCTATCACAACCACCAATACATGTACTGTACATACCACACACCCAGCAGCTTCCAGTGCACTGCCAGTCCAAACTGACCACCACTACATGTAATGTACCACCTCCAAGCTATAACCACACTCCCATAACCTGTAACCACACTCCCCCATAAGTTAACCACTACCAATGTACACTGTAACCACACTCCCATCAACCACTACATGCCTCCTTCTCTTTCAGCCTCTGCCGGATGACTGCCCTCTCCCTGTCTTCACTAGTGTCCACCTCACCACTGTCACCTAGGCACCATTAGAAAATGGCCAACAATAAAAACATATTTATAACTAGAACACATAATCAAATAATATAGATTGACACACCCCATACATACATACATACATACATACATACATACATACATACATACACACATACATACATACATACATACATACATACATACACACATACATACATACACACATACATACATACATACATACACACATACATACACACACACACACATACATACATACATACATACATACATACACACATACATACATACACACATACATACATACATACATACATACATACATACACACATACATACATACACACATACATACATACATACATACACACATACATACATACATACATACATACACACATACATACATACACACATACATACATACATACACACACACACATACACACATACACACATACATACATACATACATACACACATACATACATACACACATACATACATACATACACACACATACACACACACATACACACATACATACATACATACATACACACACATACACACATACATACACACATACATACATACATACACACATACATACATACATACACACACATACATACATACATACATACACACACGTACATACATACATACATACATACATACATACACACACATACATACACACATACACACACATACATACATACATACATACATACATACATACACACATACACACATACACACATACATACATACACACATACACACATACATAATAATAATAATAATAATATGCCATCACATTATACAAGTATAACACGTTTGGAGGAAGAGACTAGACATAGTTGAGAACACATATATCACCAAGCTAACAACATTCAAAGTTCTACGGCATCTACATCTTTTTTTGACCAAAGATGTGTTTTACGGAGATGGATTTTATACACACATACATACATACATACATACACATACATACATACATACACACACACACATACATACATACACACATACATACATACATACATACACACATACATACATACACACATACATACACACATACACACATACATACATACACAAATACATACACACACATACATACATACACACATACATACACACATACACACATACATACATACACAAATACATACATGTGCACATACATACACACATACATACACACACACATACATACATACATGAACTCGTGCCCCTGGCACATGTGTTAGCCAGCCTGCTGTGATTGCTGCGTCTTTCATTTTTAATTTCAAATTTATTTTAAATTTTTTAAAAATTATCCTCCATCACTATTAAAGTTAGTGATGTGATCTGGGCAGGGGTGACACGCCCATGGATGGGCAGTGCCTAGTACCACACACCCAAATGGAAGGGGAGTGGCCGGCACCCATCGAAGCCTGGGGGTTGGCCAAAATAGTAACGCCAGTCGATCACCGCTCCACAGCATGGAGGTTAAACATATACACAAACACACAAACACACACTGTTTTTAGCAAGTGTGCCCAACCCATCTCAAGAGGCTCAATCAACTGCCCCTTACAGCACTGCTCATGCATTCAGGGCAGACTCAGACCTGCCCATGGTGTCTGCATATTAAACAACATGTGTACACAGCTGGATAGTAATCACCCTCCCACCACACTCCCTGTGCCTTGTGTATTTGGCTGTCCCTCACACCACAAGCTTGTACTCTATACTGTTGTACTTCTCTCTGTAAGGTGCATGCCATTTGCACCTCTTTTCTTGTTAATAGGTGGGCGGTCCCCTGTGGGGGCCACTGCTCAGCACATGGCTACCCTAACCCTGGGGCTAACACCCCTGAGGTGGGGTCACACAGCTGAGGCCACAACCTCTGCTGGCCTCCAGAGTACAATGGCCTGCACCCCATTGGCCCCATAATGGTTCAGGCATCACCCCCATTCACCCTACAATGGCTTCATCTGCTAGCCTAGGGTATGGTGGTCTGCTCTTGCCAACCTTAGCTGTCCCTAGCCACTTGGGCATGTGGTCTCACGTGGTGCAATGCCTGACCCCCTTTTATGGCATGCAGTCAACGGGGCTCATGAGCTCTACCTAGCTGCTAGCACACTTACAAGTAAGGAATTAACACACATCTGGATGCAAATATTCTTGATGTCTAACCTACCTAAGGTGAACGATGGCTGCTTGACACCATCAATTTCCTCGTCATACTTCTTCAGCAAGCTCACTCGTTTCAACTGCAGCAATACAAGGATACACGTAATGTCTGACCTGGGGGACGGGACTGCCTTACATTCCCAAGCTCATCGACCTCTTCTTCCTCATAAGGGTTGTAGTCAGGCTTCTTCCTGGCATTCTCCACACTCTTAGCCGCCTTCTCTGCATCCAGCAAGTTGACATTCATAAGAACATCCTCGCCCTCCTCAAGGACACCTGGTGGGCACCATAAGGAATAACAGAGCAAGGAACCAAGACAACACCTCATCAATCAGACTGTTAAATAGATTAAATTAAAAATGTTGCCCATGTTTTGGTTTTCGTCTACAGTAGGTCACATTTTCCAATCCCTCTTAACATTTCTAACAACAGTCACAGCTTGCTAACAGCTCCATAGAAGGAAAGAACTCTTCATCATTTGCACACACATTATGCACCCGTGTCGATAGATACAATATGTGCGTAATTATGGAACTTTCAATGCAGCCTAGACTGCGTAAGTAAGTAATCACAGCCTTAGGTGTGGTACACATCGATTCATCTCAGCTTCAGAGCCACCTTGTGATCAAATAGCTTTAGGTAAACTTAGAAATTGTGTGCATGCAAACAAAACATAAACTTTAGTGCAACAAAAACACCACCCAGTGTACCCTGTATGCAAGTATATGCACGTTCCAATACAGGTGATGGTGACCTATGCACGTTCCAATACAAGTTATGGTGATGTATGCATGTTCCAATACAGGTGATGGTGACCTATACACGTTCCAATACAGGTTATGGTGACGTATACACGTTCCAATACAGGTGATGGTGACGTATACACGTTCCAATACAGGTTATGGTGACCTATGCACGTTCCAATACAGGTTATGGTGACCTATGCACGTTCCAATACAGGTTATGGTGATGTATGCACGTTCCAATACAGGTTATGGTGATGTATGCACGTTCCAATACAGGTACAGTGAACTGTGATGTATGCAAGGAAATGATGCCCAAAAAACCCTATCAAAACATTCCACTAAAGAGTACACACATTTGAGCAAAACCACTTTCATTCTAACGTCATTGTGGCAGACTGCAGTGTCCTCAAAATGATGTGGCTTATCTACACAACTCCTGCTCTGATATATACTTGGAAGGACACTTTTAAGCAGTAAATGATGCCTCTTCCAATTTATGACAACAAACAGCCACTAATACAAAACTGATTAATAGGAAAGTAGCTTTAGGTCTTCGAGCTTATTCCACCCCACACAAAGCCCCCTAACTACAAGGACAATAAGGATTTGATAGGAAAAAGTAAGCAAAGTACATTTCGACACTTATACAAGGTTACAATGTAATCAGTGTGCATATGATAGTCCATTTGTATATGGTGTAGCACAAGCTCACACAAACACATAGCAAGTTGTTTAGTTCGGGGTAGACATGTGCATCTAGCTAGCCTGTGAACTGTTTTGGGCCCATCATCAGACCAAAATGTCAACAGGATGTAAAATATTCAAAACCTCAACAGGATGCAAATTTACCAAAAGCTTGTCTTTGTAATTACATTAAATTGCTGAGGCATAGGAACAGGTCAGTTCTTAAGAAGAGTGTAAAGAGGTAAGGAATCCTCTCTAAGCCAGGGACAACTTCTCATAAATAACCACACAATAGCCAAAACTGCCTTACATGGAATGTAGGTCTTGCATGCAATGACTCCTAGCAATATCAGGTGTCAAACTTATCCACATTGGAGGAAATCCACCAATCTGAATACACCAAATCACCACCCTAAACATATCACCCAACTTACTACCAACAAGAGCATGCCCTAACCACCAACCTGAATCTTTTAGGGTTAGGATGACTGATCTTCCCTCTTTGAAAGATTCGGCCTTGTGCTCTACCTTGATCCCTTTCAGGTCTTTGGAGGTATATGCCTGCAGAACAATATGAGCATAGTTAACTACAATATAAGCAATTAACTATGATATGAGCATAGTTAACTACGATATGAGCATAGTTAACTACAATATGAGCATAGTTAACTACAATATGAGCATAGTTAACTACGATATAAGCATAGTTAACTACAATATGAGCATAGTTAACTACAATATAAGCATAGTTAACTACAATATAAGCATAGTTAACTACAATATGAGCATAGTTAACTACAATATGAGCATAGTTAACTACAATATGAGCATAGTTAACTACAATATGAGCATAGTTAACTACGATATAAGCATAGTTAACTACAATATGAGCATAGTTAACTACGATATGAGCATAGTTAACTACAATATGAGCATAGTTAACTACAATATAAGCATAGTTAACTACAATATAAGCATAGTTAACTACGATATGAGCATAGTTAACTACAATATGAGCATAGTTAACTACAATATGAGCATAGTTAACTACAATATGAGCATAGTTAAAGCATAGTTAACTACAATATGAGCATAGTTAACTACAATGAGCATAGTTAACTACAATATGAGCATAGTTAACTACAATATGAGCATAGTTAACTACAATATGAGCATAGTTGACTACAATATGAGCATCGTTAACTACAATATAAGCATAGTTGACTACAATATGAGCATAGTTAACTACAATATAAGCATAGTTAACTACAATATGAGCATCGTTAACTACAATATAAGCATAGTTAACTACGATATGAGTATAGTTAACTACAATATAAGCAATTAACTACGATATAAGCATAGTTAACTACGATATGAGTATAGTTAACTATAATATAAGCAATTAACTACGATATAAGCATAGTTAACTATGATATGAGCATAGTTAACTACAATATGAGCATAGTTAACTACAATATAAGCATAGTTAACTACAATATAAGCAATTAACTATGATATGAGCATAGTTAACTACGATATGAGCATAGTTAACTACAATATGAGCATAGTTAACTACAATATGAGCATAGTTAACTACGATATAAGCATAGTTAACTACAATATGAGCATAGTTAACTACAATATGAGCATAGTTAACTACAATATAAGCATAGTTAACTACAATATGAGCATAGTTAACTACAATATAAGCATAGTTAACTACAATATGAGCATAGTTAACTACAATATAAGCATAGTTAACTACAATATAAGCATAGTTAACTACAATATGAGCATAGTTAACTACAATATAAGCATAGTTAACTACAATATGAGCATAGTTAACTACAATATGAGCATAGTTAACTACAATATGAGCATAGTTAACTACAATATGAGCATAGTTAACTACAATATGAGCATAGTTAACTACAATATGAGCATCGTTAACTACAATATAAGCATAGTTAACTACAATATGAGCATCGTTAACTACAATATAAGCATAGTTAACTACGATATGAGTATAGTTAACTACAATTAACTACGATATAAGCATAGTTAACTACGATATGAGTATAGTTAACTACAATATAAGCAATTAACTACGATATAAGCATAGTTAACTACTATATGAGCATAGTTAACTACTATATGAGCATAGTTAACTACGATATGAGCATAGTTAACTACAATATAAGCATAGTTAACTACAATATGAGCATAGTTAACTACAATATAAGCATAGTTAACTACGATATGAGCATAGTTAACTATGATATGAGCATAGTCAACTACAATTAAGTACCATATGAGCATAGTTAAGCATAGTTAACTACAAAACGAGCATATGTAGTTAACTACAATTAAGTACAATATGAGCATATATTAACTACCCCCTTGCCATACTGTTGTGAGCTCAAATTTTATACCAACCTCCCACTGTGTTTGACAGACCTCAGAGCAAAAGGAACCTGGTGTTGCATGCCCAAACAGGGGTCATGCAGAAACCAAGTGGCTCAATTAATCTGAATTTATCCAGTACACATCCCAACATGAGGCTGTAGGGGGCCCAAGGACGTTCGAGGCAATTCTAAAGTCAAAAATGTCATTATGATGGACATGCAACTCCAAATATGGTAGGAAAAGAATGATGCCAGATATCCATATTCCGCAGGGTTGTAACAGAGGGGGCCTCAGGGGAAACTCCAAAATTTATACCTAACAGAAACCCACAGCTAGCTCATAGGAATCCACACCAGCACCACACCTACCTTTTCCTTCTCATGTTTGAATGTGGCATCAACCAGATTAGATACTCCAAACTCTTCATCCATCTCAGCCAAAACCTGAGCCTGTAAACGACAAACCCGCCTGAATGCAGGGGTACACTTCCGACCCATAGCCACTACAACAGCTAATAATAACTGACCACTACATGATTAGTTAACAGTACTGACCACTACATGATTAGTTAACAGTACTGACCACTACATGATTAGTTAACAGTACTGACCACTACATGATTAGTTAACAGTACTGACCACTACATGATTAGTTAACAGTACTGACCACTACATGATTAGTTAACAGTACTGACCCTCTTCTCTGCCAATTCTACCGCTACAGCACAGTTAACAGTACTGACCCTCTTCTCTGCCAATTCTACCGCTACAGCACAGTTAACAGTACTGACCCTCTTCTCTGCCAATTCTACCGCTACAGCACAGTTAACAGTACTGACCCTCTTCTCTGCCAATTCTACCGCTACAGCACAGTTAACAGTACTGACCCTCTTCTCTGCCAATTCTACCGCTACAGCACAGTTAACAGTACTGACCCTCTTCTCTGCCAATTCTACCGCTACAGCACAGTTAACAGTACTGACCCTCTTCTCTGCCAATTCTACCGCTACAGCACAGTTAACAGTACTGACCCTCTTCTCTGCCAATTCTACCGCTACAGCACAGTTAACAGTACTGACCCTCTTCTCTGCCAATTCTACCGCTACAGCACAGTTAACAGTACTGACCCTCTTCTCTGCCAATTCTACCGCTACAGCACAGTTAACAGTACTGACCCTCTTCTCTGCCAATTCCTTCTCCTTTGCCAACACTCTCATCTTCTCCACCCACGCCCTTGCTTCCTCATCTGCGTCACCAGCTTCTCCCAGTGTCTTTACAGCACTGTTTGGAGCACAATACTCTGAGAGCCAGAGGTACACATACATATACATGTATATATACATACACCACACACACACACACGCGCGCACACACACACACACATGCACACATACACATGCACACACACACATGCACACACACACACATAAACCATGCACAAATCCCCATGCATATGTGTAAGTAGCACTTATAACAGCTAGCAAGAATGGCCCTTCACTTACTGAAGCTTCTGAGCTATTTTTCTTGCCTCTTTCATAACTTCCATCTTCTCTTTCAACTAGAGAGAGCATATTGAAGTAGAGTAACATATAATACTGGTAGTACTTATCTGTTGTGCATTGGCTAGGGGTTAACAAACATCACTTGAAATCGCTGCCACATATTCAAGGTTAAACTTGCGATAAAACAATCAGTATTATGTAACCTCAATATTAAAGTTAGGTTAACAAAGATATGCCACAGCTGTATGTGGCCATTGAAATCATGGACATAGCCTTTTGCCTCATAATGCAATGACCTAGCTACGAGCCTTGACAACCACCGACCTTTGAAACGTAGCACGTCCAGTCGCCATTTAAAAACCATACAATGAATGAAAAAGCAGCCAACACTTGACGGCAAACATCCCCAGTTTAAAGTGCTTTATCTACCTGGAGGACAAATTCTAAGGCAAAACTAAAAGCTGAAAGTCAATGAAGGCAGAAGGTACTAACAGTTCTAATATGGAACTGTTGCAATATGGCAGTAGACACGTTAAAGTTCAAAATACATGTAGTTAAGTCTATACCATATACAATTGTATACTTGCTCGTTTGCTTGGGGGGGGGGGGGGGGGGGGAGGGTTTGTTCAGTGTGAATGACGCTGTTAGCTCTGTGTAAGTTTCAAGCACTGCCCACCCTGCATGTCATTCCCATGGAAGAGTGTCTTGTGTGGTTCAAGTGCAATTTATACTGGTGTCCACAAATGCTTTTTAACTCAGGGTTGAAATTAATTTGCCACTTGATTTCATTAGTATTTGCCTCACATCAAGTGGCAAATTAATTAATCCAATTAGATTGTAAGCAGTAAGTAGTTATCAAAACCCTCATAAATCAACATATTCAAAACCCTCATAAATCAACATATTCAAAACCCTCATAAATCAACATATTCAAAACCCTCTATTATCAAAAGGCTTCAAGATATAGGTTAACCTTTAATCTCCAACCATCCAAGATCTAGGACAATCGTCCTAGATCTAGGACGACCAACTAAGCTGCTGAAATTAAGGAACACCTGTTTTGAAGAATTCTGAAACAGCTTTGCCTTATCTAGATATGTCCATGCTACTTAGAACTGTTTTTTTTCCATTATGGTTCATCTTGTGTCACGAAATAAAAGCATCTAAATGTTGCGCATCCATCAATTTGCGGGCATTACCGCGGAAATGGGAAAGAACTTCACCCTTGATGAGGCTGTAGTAGGGAAGATAAAAAGGAATCTGATTTGTTCTGGAAGTGTTGTGCATGTCATAGGAGCCTGTCATAAGTGTCGGATTAACTTGAAGTGGTCAAACGACACGACCACAGAGGAAAAAGTCGAGGGCGTTCATAAAGACGGCTTAGTTGGAGAGATCAGGCGGTACAATAAGCAGAAGAGTTGTGATCTTGATGAGAATGCTGAATAAGGTTGTTCAGAGGCCTTTAATAGTCACAAGGAAAGCTACAGCGCTCTCAGCAGAAATGAGGAGCCGACAAGAGAAGCGATCAAAGGGAACAGGATAAACAGGGGGGGGGGGGGGGGGGGGGGGGGAGGGAGGGAGGTTATGCGATATGGAATTACTTTCGCATGATCTTGTTACGTTTAGGGACGAAATGGAGAATGACCACTACAGCCGGACTACTTAGGGGGAAGGGCATGGTACTGCTGAAGTTGTAGGAGGAAGTGGCACAGTGCAGCAGATACTCTGTACAGTGTACTGCCGCCGCCATGCATGCACAGAATAACATTATTGTATAGCGAGTCAGTAGCATTGAATGCCTCTATACAAAGGGGCTGTGTTTGCATGGGTATTGGCTGTAGAACCAAAAAGTGGTCTATCACTTGTTTATTTGAAGAAGGAACTGTTCAAGTTCAGTCTAACTACATCAATCTTTTTCAAGATATTACGTACAAGTCCTTTGCATTTTGCTCCACTAGCTCAAATTTACTCAGTTTCAGAGCTTCAGAAGGTTGTGTAATGTCCACAATCCCTGCAATTTGATGCACAATTCAAAACATGTTCCTTGGTATCCATACATCCATTGATTTGCCCCAACATTTTTGCCATGCCCATCATTGCATGATACACCAGGTTTAAGTAATTATAATTATATCTAAGGAGAATTGGCCAGGGAATGTGTGGTTGATTCCCCCGAGCAGGATCAATAAGAACTTCCTTCAGATGAAAACTACATCAACTTTTTTTTGGGTGCACAACCTAACATTTGAAATGCTACTATGCATGTGTTGCATGGTTGCAGCAGTGTTGCCAATAGTACCACGGTTTTCCACACTTGCTTTGTCTATCAGTATTAAAAGTACACTCCACACACACAAGCCCACACCTTAACACACTCCACACACAAGCCCACATCTTAACACACTCCACACACACAAGCCCACACCTTAACACACTCCACACATGCCCACACCTTAACACACTCCACACACAAGCCCACACCTTAACACCAACACTAACACTCACCTTTTCCCCCAACTTAACGCTGCCAATGTTCTTAGGGGGCACATGAACGTCTTTCTTTTTGAGAACAGACTCATCTAAACACAAGTGTGAAGAGTGCTTTAGCAGCTGCTGGGGGCCATGTCAAAAGAGAACCTACCCTCCTCTGCTCCCCTTTGACCTACCCTCCTCTGCTTCCCCTTGACCTACCCTCCTCTGCTTCCCCTTGACCTACCCTTCTCTGCTTCCCCTTGACCTACCCTCCTCTGCTTCCCCTTGACCTACCCTCCTCTGCTTCCCCTCGACCTACCCTCCTCTGCTTCCCCTCGACCTACCCTCCTCTGCTTCCCCTTGACCTACCCCACTCTGCTTCCCTTGACCTACCCCACTCTGCTTCCCCTTGACCTACCCCACTCTGCTTCCCCTTGACCTACCCTCCTCTGCTTCCCCTTGATCTAACCTCCTCTGCTTCCCCTTGACCTACCCTCCTCTGCTTCCCCTCGACCTACCCTCCTCTGCTTCCCTTTGACCTAACCTCCTCTGCTTCCCCTCGACCTACCCTCCTCTGCTTCCCCTCGACCTACCCTCCTCTGCTTCCCCTCGACCTACCCTCCTCTGCTTCCCCTTGACCATTGTCTTTGTCCAGCTGAAGTGGTTTCAGGCCCAACTTGGCCCTCATAATGCTGGAGTGTGTATGTGTGTGTGTGTGTGGGGGGGGGGTTGCTGTGACAACAACTAAACATTTGTCTACTACACTCACTTTGTTTCTTCAATGCTGAGGGAGACGACATCACCTGAACTGTGCCCAGCATGGACACTGTCCTCCGGAGGAGTAACATCACCTGAAAAGCACCAAAGCATACGTACTTGGTCACGGGATGGAATGTGACTGTCACTCGTTTGTTCAGCAGTTATTAATCAACTAAATTCAAGATCTAAACATTCAAGATGATGTATTAATTTAAAATTGTGGTCTTCTAAGAGCATGCAATAATATCCTCCAAAAAATGGTTCTTATGCGTCGAAAATTTGACTGTCAATCACAGAGTTGTAAGGCAGTGAATATTTGACCGTCAATCACAGAGATGTAAGGCCGTGAATATTTCATTTCAGTGCAAATGTTGCCTTATTGTTGCTTGATAGCCCTAAGGTTTAATCAGATAATGCTATGGTTTAAACAATCAGATAATCTAAGGTTTAATCAGATAATGCTACCATTTTAAAAATTCAATTCAATTGAATTCAAATTAGAACAACCAGTCAATACTTCAATACACTTACACACACAAACAAAGGTTAATAACATAATATGTATGTTGAGCTGTTATACCACAACATTGTCACCATTTGGATATATTTCATTGGCAAAGGATGCACATAAAGAGTCCAGTCCCAGGGGCTGCACGTACCCAGTCCCAGGGGCTGCATGTACCCAGTCCCAGGGGCTGCAAGAGTCCAGTCCCAGGGGCTGCATGTACCCAGTCCCAGGGGCTGCATGTACATGTACCCAGTCCCAGGGGCTGCATGTAACCAGTCCTAGGGGTGCATGTACCCAGTCCCAGGGGCTGCAAGAGTCCAGTCCCAGGGGCTGCATGTACCCAGTCCCAGGGGCTGCATGTACCCAGTCCCAGGGGCTGCATGTACCCAGTCCCAGGGGCTACATGTACTCAGTCCCAGGGAATGCACAATGTACCCCCAATTTTACCTTAGCAACCTCAACAATACAAAATTGTTATGGACTCTGCAAAATAAAAAGGTTAGCACATCGTTTTTCAGGGCTAGCTTTCGAAATGCAAATTCACTTGAACCCTTACTTCATCTCCCCACAAATTTACAAAACATGTGGCACCAACTTTTTTGAAGACTTTTCCTCATCTTTGGCTGCTCCTCTTCTTCATCACCTTCGTCCACCTCATCATCACTTTCTTGCTCCTGCTGCTTCTCCTGCTCCTCTCTATTCCCTTCCCTCTCATCTCTTTCCCTCTCCCATGCTTCTCTTTCCTCCTCCCTGCCTTTGTATCGTTCTTCCCTCTCCTTCTCTCGCTGTGCCTGTCTCTCTTCTCTTTCTCTCTGCCTCTCCTCTCTCTCCTTTTCTCTCTCTCTCTGTCTTCCTTCTCTCTCCTGCTCCCTCCCATGTCTTGAATCCTTCTCCTTATCCACTTCCTTCTCCTTATCTTTATCCTTCTCTTTTGGTCTAATTTCTCTTTCTTTCTCCTTTTCTTTTGCTTTCTCCTTTTCTCTTTCTCTTTCCTTTTCCTCTTTTGACCTACTCTCTTTCTCTCTCTCCTCTTTTGGCCTACTCTCTTTCTCTTCTTTTGGCCTACTCTCTTTTTCCTCTTTTGGCCTACTCTCTTTCTCTTCTTTTGGCCTACTCTCTTTCTCTTCTTTTGGCCTACTCTCTTTCTCTTCTTTTGGCCTACTCTCTTTCTCTTCTTTTGGCCTACTCTCTTTCTCTTCTTTTGGCCTACTCTCTTTCTCTTCTTTTGGCCTACTCTCTTTCTCTTCTTTTGGCCTACTCTCTTTCTCTTCTTTTGGCCTACTCTCTTTCTCTTTCTCTTCTTTTGGCCTACTCTCTTTCTCCTCTTTTGGCCTACTCTCTTTCTCTCTCTCTTCTTTTGACTTACTTTCTTTCTCCTCTTTTGGCCTACTCTCTCTCTCTTCTTTTGACCTACTCTCTTTCTCTTCTTTTGACCTACTCTCTTTCTCTCTCTCTACTTTTGACCTACTTTCTTTCTCCTTTTCTTCTTTTGGCCTACTCTCTTTCTCTTCTTTTGGCCTACTCTCTTTCTCTTCTTTTGGCCTACTTTCTTTCTCCTTTTCCTCTTTTGACCTACTTTCTTTCTCATTTTCTTCTTTTGGCCTACTCTCTTTCTCTTCTCTTTCTTTAGCTCTACTTTCCTTTTCTCTTTTTCTATCTTCTCTCTCCTTTTCCTTCTCCGGCCTATCCTTCACTTTCTCTTTCTTTTCACGGTGTTTGTCTTCCTTCGATTTCTTGTGGCGGTCATGTCTCTCCCTTGATTTGGATCTTTCTCTACGCTCCTCTGACTTGTCCCTCTTTCTCTTGCTCTGGCCTGGCATGGTTAAGAACAACAACTATTTACTGTAACCAAATCGAACACAAAGAAAGTAACTAGACTTATTACTTATTTAGTAGCAATACGTTACAAAAGCACAGAGGCATGGTGGGTTGTGTTACATTGCAGTGCAGACACACTTTTCTCCAACTGCACAACATGTCTGCATATTCCACACTTTTCAAATACAAGAGCAGAGGTATTGGATTTGTTGAGTTAATTTTCCCACTAGTATGCTCTGCTGTTGCTGATACTCACCATCGTCCGAAGACTCGGAGGAGCTGTCTCTTCTGCGTTTTTTCCCTTTGTCAGTACTTCTCCTAGAGCCTCCCATTGCTTTGTACTAGGGAGTAAAGAACAACAGTTATATTCCTGACCTATACAGGCTACTCAGAAAAATCACTGTTTCAGCTTTTTTATAACCTTTCTCTCTTTGTCCTGGTACCAAGTACTACCAACCTCAGCATCTACATCAGTATATGTCGCGTGTGTACCTATTAGTTATATACATAGCGAGCTATGCCAACATCAACCGAATGCAAGTACAGCTCGATTTTTCCTTCGTTATTCAATGCATGCTACACCTAAAACTTGCGTTCATTTCCATACCCGATACGGCACATGCACTTTCAAACATATGTACAAGCGTACAGTTGCGATATGAAAACATAAATAACAAAACAATCATAGTGATATTTCAGCCAAGACCTAACGCCTCCATCTCAAGGAAACAGGCCCCAAACACAAAACGTACCTTCCGCGCTGCAAACCGGCGGAGAAAAAGTGGTGCGCTTCGATCAGAAAGGTTAATAATTTTTATTTCGATGAACTCGAATACGTTAAGTATAGCGATTGCTTTAACTCTTCTGTCACGGACCCAAATGTACGTAATGATATGATACGTAATGTTATATCGGTACATGTATGTTACTATTATTGACGGTGATTGCTTTCTGATTACGAGCAGGATATATAAGCCATAGATCTTGTAATAGTAGGACCTCCAGAAGAGGGTGTAGCTATGGTTTACTGTATTTTTCTGCTATGAGGGAGACCGTTCTTTTGTGGCTATCGGACCCATACGGCTAATACCTTATTAGTCTCGCAAGCCATACGTACTCAGTTCGACGTACCGTACTATGGCGTGGACTGGGGACTAGTACGAGTAGTACTTCTCGTGCTAGTTAGTCTCCAGGCCATAGTACGAGACATATTAATACCTCATGAGTCGCTAATGTGGTTATTAAACATAATCATTGTAACTTGTATTAAGGTCTATCATAATCACATTCATACTGATAGTGACCTGAGCGTGATTACCAATATGCACCAATGAAAGCAGCTGTCTCTTCTCCTCCCCTCCTCCCCCCCCCCCCCCCCCCCCCCCCCATCCATTGAGGTCCCAAGTAGAAAGGGAACTACTATCCATTCAATGGTCATGTAGTGACTAAAAGTCCTCAACTTTGCCTTTGACTGCAATGCAGTGTTCCAACATACAATATATCAGGGACAGACATACACATTGTTCAAAATCAGATAAAACAGTTCTCCTTGAATCAGACATGTTATTTACTTTTACAAGACGTAATGAGCACACAGACTCCAACGATAATGCCTATCAATGTGATCAGTAACACCACCAGTACAATTATGACAATGCAACATGTCAGCTTTCGAGAGCACTTCTGCAATGGAGAAGAGAAAATGATGGAGGGCTTGGGCAAACTGATCAATGCACACACACACAAGCACATGCACACAAGCACATGTACACACGCACATACACAAGCGCATGTACACACGCACACACAAGCACATGTACACACACACAAGCACATGTACACACACACAAGCACATGTACACACGCACATAAAGCGCATGCACACACACAAGCACATGTACACACACACACAAGCACATGTACACATGCACATACACAAGCGCATGCACACACACACACACACCTTGTAGCCAACAGCAGTTTTCAGTTGTTTGTTGCCGTCAAGTACACGTGAGGCAGCATTTTCCACAGCATGTTCAATCCCTCCTAGATGATGATTTTAAGTATTCCAATGTGTTACTGACTATTGCATATGTGGGATGTTCTAAGAGATTTTGGAACTTGTGCCTCACAAATTCAACAATTTTTATCTCTGCAATGGTGTAAGCTAGATTTTCACCACACAACGGACCATCTTTTAACCCCAAAAATACTCTTACTTGGAATACTGAAAGGTCGTCAAGCCGATCTGGCTAAAGTTCAATCTGTATAGTAGGTAATTTAACCAAATTTGTGAGTATCTAAAGGAATCCTTTGCAAACTAACAGCACCAAAGCAACGAGATATAACTTTGCATGGTCAATTTGCGCCAATGGATTAGGCAAACCGCATCCCACCCAATGTATGGGTATGGGGGTCAGGGACTACATCCCACTCAATGTATGGGGGGGGCGGGGACTACATCCCACTCAATGTATGGGGGTCAGGGACTACATCCCACTCAATGTATGGGGGGGGCGGGGACTACATCCCACTCAATGTATGGGGGTCAGGGACTACATCCCACTCAATGTATGGGGGGCGGGGACTACATGGATCCCACTCAATGAATGGGGGGGCAGGGACTACATCCCACTCAATGTATGGGGGGGGCGGGGACTACATCCCACTCAATGTATGGGGGTCAGGGACTACATCCCACTCAATGTATGGGGGGCGGGGACTACATGGATCCCACTCAATGACTACATCCCTGGAGGACTACATCCCTGAGGGACTACATCCCTGGGGGACTACATCCCTGGGGGACTACATCCCTGGGGGACTACATCCCTGGAGGACTACATCCCTGAGGGACTACATCCCTGAGGGACTACATCCCTGAGGGACTACATCCCTGAGGGACTACATCCCTGAGGGACTACATCCCTGAGGGACTACATCCCTGGGGGACTACATCCCTGGGGGACTACATCCCTGGGGGACTACATCCCTGGGGGACTACATCCCTGGAGGACTACATCCCTGGGGGACTACATCCCTGGAGGACTACATCCCTGGGGGACTACATCCCTGGGGGACTACATCCCCGAGGGACTACGTCATCAGTGCTAATCATGCGGGAAACACACACGTTGTTTGCTCAACAGTGTCTCCATAACAGATGATACATAAATCAACAAACAGAACAAGAAAATAGCTACAGGACTCCTCTGAGTACACACCTATTTTGAAGTGATTTCAATCTCATGCCCAAAAGCTACAGCGGTTTTGGCATTGAGTGTCGCAATATTGACATGACCAAAAATATAGTATAATTTTTAAATGGTGTACTATGAAGTGTTAAAAATAGGAAGTCAACAGGACATTATCCCTTCAGAAGGTACATGTATAGTGATTCTAACGTAAAACATTCATATATATAAATCCACAAGTGCCACAATCGTGTAGAACATCCCATATGTCTATATACAGCACTGCTTCATCACTACAAATATACTTACCAATGACCTCCCCTTGATCAAACACCAACATAGCAATATCCCTCATCACTGCATTCATATCATTTATGTCTTGCTGCACATGGAGCGATACATATGTGATATGTGTACACATAATATAATACACTACAGGTACATACATGTACACATAACATAATACACTACAGGTACACACATGTACACATAACATAATACACTACAGGTACACACATGTACACATAACATAATACACTACAGGTACATACATGTACACATAACATAATACACTACAGGTACACACATGTACACATAACATAATACACTACAGGTACACACATGTACACATAACATAATACACTACAGGTACATACATGTACACATAACATAATACACTACAGGTACACACATGTACACATAACATAATACACTACAGGTACACACATGTACACATAACATAATACACTACAGGTACATACATGTACACATAACATAATACACTACAGGTACACACATGTACACATAACATAATACATTACAGGTACATGTACACATAACATAATACACTACAGGTACACACATGTACACATAACATAATACACTACAGGTACATGTACACATAACATAATACACTACAGGTACATACATGTACACATAACATAATACACTACAGGTACACGCATGTACACATAACATAACACATTACAGGTACATACATGTACACACATGTACACATAACATAATACATTACAGGTACACACATGTACACATAACATAATACACTACAGGTACACACATGTACACATAACATAATACACTACAGGTACATACATGTACACATAACATAATACACTACAGGTACATACATGTACACATAACATAATACATTACAGGTACATACATGTACACATAACATAATACATTACAGGTACACACATGTACACATAACATAATACACTACAGGTACACACATGTACACATAACATAATACACTACAGGTACATGTACACATAACATAATACACTACAGGTACACACATGTACACATAACATAATACACTACAGGTACATACATGTACACATAACATAATACATTACAGGTACATACATGTACACATAACATAATACATTACAGGTACACACATGTACACATAACATAATACACTACAGGTACACACATGTACACATAACATAATACACTACAGGTACATACATGTACACATAACATAATACACTACAGGTACACACATGTACACATAACATAATACACTACAGGTACACACATGTACACATAACATAATACACTACAGGTACACACATGTACACATAACATAATACACTACAGGTACACACATGTACACATAACATAATACACTACAGGTACACACATGTACACATAACATAATACACTACAGGTACACACATGTACACATAACATAATACACTAAAGGTACACACATGTACACATAACATAATACACTACAGGTACACACATGTACACATAACATAATACACTACAGGTACATACATGTACACATAACATAATACACTACAGGTACACACATGTACACATAACATAATACACTACAGGTACACACATGTACACATAACATAATACACTAAAGGTACACACATGTACACATAACATAATACACTACAGGTACACACATGTACACATAACATAATACACTACAGGTACACACATGTACACATAACATAATACATTACAGGTACACACATGTACACATAACATAATACACTACAGGTACACACATGTACACATAACATAATACACTACAGGTACATACATGTACACATAACATAATACATTACAGGTACATACATGTACACATAACATAATACATTACAGGTACACACATGTACACATAACATAATACATTACAGGTACATACATGTACACATAACATAATACACTACAGGTACACACATGTACACATAACATAATACACTACAGGTACACACATGTACACATAACATAATACACTACAGGTACACACATGTACACATAACATAATACATTACAGGTACACACATGTACACATAACATAATACACTACAGGTACACACATGTACACATAACATAATACACTACAGGTACATACATGTACACATAACATAATACATTACAGGTACATACATGTACACATAACATAATACACTACAGGTACATACATGTACACATAACATAATACACTACAGGTACACACATGTACACATAACATAATACACTACAGGTACACACATGTACACATAACATAATACACTACAGGTACATACATGTACACATAACATAATACACTACAGGTACATACATGTACACATAACATAATACATTACAGGTACATGTACACATAACATAATACACTACAGGTACACACATGTACACATAACATAATACACTACAGGTACATACATGTACACATAACATAATACACTACAGGTACATACATGTACACATAACATAATACACTACAGGTACGCACATGTACACATAACATAATACACTACAGGTACACACATGTACACATAACATAATACACTACAGGTACATACATGTACACATAACATAATACACTACAGGTACACACATGTACACATAACATAATACACTACAGGTACACACATGTACACATAACATAATACACTACAGGTACACACATGTACACATAACATAATACACTACAGGTACACACATGTACACATAACATAATACACTACAGGTACACACATGTACACATAACATAATACACTACAGGTACACACATGTACACATAACATAATACACTACAGGTACACACATGTACACATAACATAATACACTACAGGTACACACATGTACACATAACATAATACACTACAGGTACACACATGTACACATAACATAATACACTACAGGTACACACATGTACACATAACATAATACACTACAGGTACATACATGTACACATAACATAATACATTACAGGTACACACATGTACACATAACATAATACACTACAGGTACATGTACACATAACATAATACACTACAGGTACACACATGTACACATTACATAATACACTACAGGTACACACATGTACACATAACATAATACACTACAGGTACATACATGTACACATAACATAATACATTACAGGTACATACATGTACACATAACATAATACATTACAGGTACATACATGTACACATAACATAATACACTACAGGTACATACATGTACACATAACATAATACATTACAGGTACATACATGTACACATAACATAATACACTACAGGTACATACATGTACACATTACATAATACACTACAGGTACATACATGTACACATAACATAATACATTACAGGTACATACATGTACACATAACATAATACACTACAGGTACACACATGTACACATAACATAATACATTACAGGTACATACATGTACACATAACATAATACATTACAGGTACATACATGTACACATAACATAATACACTACAGGTACACACATGTACACATAACATAATACACTACAGGTACATACATGTACACATAACATAATACACTACAGGTACATACATGTACACATAACATAATACACTACAGGTACATACGTGTACACATAACATAATACATTACAGGTACACACATGTACACATAACATAATACACTACAGGTACATATGATGCAGATCACACATGCATATAACATTAATTTTTAAGAGTTGGTTTGATTTTTTACACTATTTCAGTGAACATAAAATGCAATTCAAGTGGCACAAACTTAGAATTGCATGTCTAGGGGCAAGTACTAGCTTATTTTCAAAATACTTCTGGTTACACACAAGAATACACATCTCCAGTTCATCACATACACACCTCCAGCTCATCACATACACACCTCATCACATACACACCTTCATCACATACACACCTCATCACATACACACCTCATCACATACACACCTCATCACATACACACCTCATCACATACACACCTCATCACATACACACCTCATCACATACACACCTCACCACATACACACCTCATCACATGCACACCTCATCACATACACACCTCATCACATACACACCTCACCACATACACACCTCATCACATACACACCTCATCACATACACACCTCATCACATACATACCTCATCACATACACACCTCATCACATACACACCTCCAGCTGATGCATCACTCTTTTCCTCTCCTCTACAGCAGCTCTGCTATGCTCATCGTATTGCACCTGCTGGCGTTCCCCAGGGGTGCTGAGTGGGTCACCACCAAGCATATTGTCCCGAGGAGGAGAAGGTTGTTTAGCCCCATCCCAATGATGGGAGGAGTCACCTCGGCCATCAGTGCTATCCTGATGATGAGATATGAACACCCATCACCAGTACAGAGATATGAACACCCATCACCAGTACAGAGATATGAACACCCATCACCAGTACAGAGATATGAACACCCATCACCAGTACAGAGATATGAACACCCATCACCAGTACAGAGATATGAACACCCATCACCAGTACAGAGATATGAACACCCATCACCAGTACAGAGATATGAACACCCATCACCAGTACAGAGATATGAACACCCATCACCAGTACAGAGATATGAACACTCATAACCAGTACAGAGATATGAACACCCATCACCAGTACAGAGATATGAACACCCATCACCAGTACAGAGATATGAACACCCATCACCAGTACAGAGATATGAACACCCATCACCAGTACAGAGATATGAACACCCATCACCAGTACAGAGATATGAACACCCATCGCCAGTACAGAGATATGAACACCCATCACCAGTACAGAGATATGAACACCCATCACCATGAGCACCCATCTCCTACATGTAGATGTCCACATTTCTTAGGGATATCCCCCACTGTAACAGAATACTGAATTTCTTTCAGCCCGTTTTAGAATCCACCTAACCCAATCATGCAACTGGGAAGTGGATTGATGTGCACTAGTGTGTTAACACTTGTGTGCCCAAGGGTCAGTCTGTCTCCACCAGTTAACCCTCACTAAGGGTCAGTCTGTCTCCACCAGTTAAGGGTCAGTCTGTCTCCACCAGTTAACCCTCACTAAGGGTCAGTCTGTCTCCACCAGTTAACCCTCACTAAGGGTCAGTCTGTCTCCACCAGTTAACCCTCACTAGCAAGGTATCACGTACCTGGAAACCTCGCTCCTTTGGCCTCTTGGGGGCGGGGTCACCTTCAGCATCAATACTGCTTTTAATCTCATCCACTTTATGCTTCAGGTCATCTACAGCATTCTGTAGAGATTGACTGATGCGTTTGGCAGAAATCTCCTGTCCTCTCTGCACATGTGTGTGTGTGCATGTGCATGGTTACAAGGTGACGGACACAACACACCACGCAGGTCAGAAGGTCCTCACATCTCCAGAGGAATTGACCAGCTCCTGTAGCTGAGTTAGCAGAGTAGATGCTTGTGCTGCCTTTAGGCCACAGTCATTGACGATTCCTTCCCTAAAGGAAATAGGTAAACAGGAGATAACAGCTAGAAGCCACTCAGAAGCAAAACAAGTAGACATATGTAGGTAGGGAAGGAGGAGAGTGGGGGGAGGAGGGGTGTTCTCTTAAGTGGAATGCATCATTTTTATATGCAAAACTTACAATCTTCTAAGCAAGGCATTACTGTCAGTGTTCCTCAGTTTCTGCAGTTTGCCAAGCTCACCCACTGTGAGAAAGGATGCTCAACGTTTGTGTGTGTACTTATGTGCGTGTGTGTGTGTGTATACTTGTGTGTGTATACTTGTGTGTGTGTGTGTACTTGTGTGTGTGTGTGCGTGTGTGTGTATATTTGTGTGTGTGTGTGGCCCACACCTCTCACAGTAACAAGGGCCCATACATGTACTACAGTACACACTTCTTGCACTTTGAATAGATTAACAATAATACATACACTGATTCCATCTCCCCCTTTCCTTGGCCCTCCCTCTCCCCCTCTCCCCCTCTCCTTAGCCTTCCCTCTCCCCCTCTCCTTGGCCCTCCCTCTCCCCCTCTCCTTAGCCTTTCCTCTCCCCCTCTCCTTGGCCCTCCCTCTCCCCCTCTCCCCCTCTCCTTAGCCTTCCCTCTCCCCCTCTCCTTGGCCCTCCCTCTCCCCCTCTCCTTAGCCTTTCCTCTCCCCCTCTCCTTGGCCCTCCCTCTCCCCCTCTCCCCCTCTCCTTAGCCTTCCATCTCCCCCTCTCCTTGGCCCTCCCTCTCCCCCTCTCCTTGGCCTTCCCTTTCCCCCTCTCAGGACTTGGCCTTCACTGACTTTTGCCTGGCCTTCACTGACTTTTGCCTACCCTTCCCTTCCTTCCACTATTTCCATGTAAACCAAACTACACACACAACACTCCCCCCAGATACAGATACTGAGATGAGCCCACAAAACAACAAACGGGGAAACCCAACACCTGCATTTAAAAGCATGGTGGACTGGGGACTAGTGTATGGGCTGGTGTATGGGCTGGTGTATGGGCTGGTGTATGGGCTGGTGTATGGGCTGGTGTATGGGCTGGTGTATGGGCTGGTGTAGGGGCTGGTGTAGGG
Source organism: Spongilla lacustris (assembly GCA_949361645.1). Classification (NCBI taxonomy): domain Eukaryota; kingdom Metazoa; phylum Porifera; class Demospongiae; order Spongillida; family Spongillidae; genus Spongilla; species Spongilla lacustris. Next base: position 9,262,615 of record OX442421.1, on the reverse strand, counting down.
GCTGGTGTAGGGGCTGGTGTAGGGGCTGGTGTAGGGGCTGGTGTATGGGCTGGTGTATGGGCTGGTGTATGGGCTGGTGTAGGGGCTGGTGTATGGGCTGGTGTATGGGCTGGTGTAGGGGCTGGTGTAGGGGCTGGTGTAGGGGCTGGTGTATGGGCTGGTGTAGGGGCTGGTGTATGGGCTGGTGTATGGGCTGGTGTATGGGCTGGTGTAGGGGCTGGTGTAGGGGATGGTGTATGGGCTGGTGTATGGGCTGGTGTATGGGCTGGTGTATGGGCTGGTGTAGGGGCTGGTGTAGGGGCTGGTGTAGGGGCTGGTGTAGGGGCTGGTGTATGGGCTGGTGTAGGGGCTGGTGTAGGGGCTGGTGTATGGGCTGGTGTAGGGGCTGGTGTATGGGCTGGTGTAGGGGCTGGTGTATGGGCTGGTGTAGGGGCTGGTGTATGGGCTGGTGTATGGGCTGGTGTATGGGCTGGTGTAGGGGCTGGTGTAGGGGCTGGTGTATGGGCTGGTGTATGGGCTGGTGTATGGGCTGGTGTATGGGCTGGTGTAGGGGCTGGTGTAGGGGCTGGTATAGGGGCTGGTGTAGGGGCTGGTGTAGGGGCTGGTGTATGGGCTGGTGTATGGGCTGGTGTATGGGCTGGTGTATGGGCTGGTGTATGGGCTGGTGTAGGGGCTGGTGTATGGGCTGGTGTAGGGGCTGGTGTATGGGCTGGTGTATGGGCTGGTGTATGGGCTGGTGTATGGGCTGGTGTAGGGGCTGGTGTATGGGCTGGTGTAGGGGCTGGTGTATGGGCTGGTGTATGGGCTGGTGTATGGGCTGGTGTATGGGCTGGTGTATGGGCTGGTGTAGGGGCTGGTGTATGGGCTGGTGTAGGGGCTGACCAGTGTAGGGGCTGATGTAGGGGCTGGTGTAGGGGCTGGTGTAGGGGCTGGTGTATGGGCTGGTGTATGGGCTGGTGTAGGGGCTGGTGTAGGGGCTGGTGTATGGGCTGGTGTATGGGCTGGTGTAGGGGCTGGTGTATGGGCTGGTGTATGGGCTGGTGTATGGGCTGGTGTATGGGCTGGTGTAGGGGCTGGTGTATGGGCTGGTGTAGGGGCTGGTGTAGGGGCTGGTATAGGGGCTGGTGTAGGGGCTGGTGTATGGGCTGGTGTAGGGGCTGGTGTAGGGGCTGGTGTAGGGGCTGGTGTAGGGGCTGGTGTATGGGCTGGTGTAGGGGCTGGTGTATGGGCTGGTGTATGGGCTGGTGTATGGGCTGGTGTAGGGGCTGGTGTATGGGCTGGTGTAGGGGCTGGTGTAGGGGCTGGTGTAGGGGCTGGTGTATGGGCTGGTGTATGGGCTGGTGTAGGGCTGGTGTATGGGCTGGTGTATGGGTTGGTGTATTGAAAAGCATTACGAGTTTCTCCAAGTAACCCAAGTACTGTACCCTCACCTCATAACCCAAGTACTGTACCCTCACCTCATAGCCCAAGTACTGTACCCTCACCTCTTAACCCAAGTGCTGTACCTTCACCTCATAACCCAAGTACTGTACCCTCACCTCATAGCCCAAGTACTGTACCCTCACCTCATAGCCCAAGTACTGTACCCTCACCTCATGACCCAAGTACTGTACCTTCACCTCATAACCCAAGTACTGTACCCTCACCTCATAACCCAAGTACTGTACCCTCACCTCATAGCCCAAGTACTGTACCCTCACCTCATAACCCAAGTACTGTACCCTCACCTCATAACCCAAGTACTGTACCCTCACCTCATAACTCAAGTAATGTACCCCTAGATTACCAATTTGACACATGCCATCGTGTAATCTACAGATATTGGGGTTTCCAGAAGGTAATGTAAACACTGGTTCCATGTGTGTCCCCCTCATCACACCACATGGCTCCATGTGTGTCCCCCTCATCACACCACATGGCTCCATGTGTGTCCCCCTCATCACACCACATGGCTCCATGTGTGTCCCCCTCATCACACCACATGGCTCCATGTGTGTCCCCCCTCATCACACCACATGGCTCCATGTGTGTCCCCCTCATCACACCACATGGCTCCATGTGTGTCCCCCTCATCACACCACATGGCTCCATGTGTGTCCCCCCTCATCACACCACATGGCTCCATGTGTGTCCCCCTCATCACACCACATGGCTCCATGTGTGTCCCCCTCATCACACCACATGGCTCCATGTGTGTCCCCCTCATCACACCACATGGCTCCATGTGTGTCCCCCTCATCACACCACATGGCTCCATGTGTGTCCCCCCTCATCACACCACATGGCTCCATGTGTGTCCCCCTCATCACACCACATGGCTCCATGTGTGTCCCCCTCATCACACCACATGGCTCCATGTGTGTCCCCCCTCATCACACCACATGGCTCCATGTGTGTCCCCCTCATCACACCACATGGCTCCATGTGTGTCCCCCTCATCACACCACATGGCTCCATGTGTGTCCCCCTCATCACACCACATGGCTCCATGTGTGTCCCCCTCATCACACCACATGGCTCCATGTGTGTCCCCCTCATCACACCACATGGCTCCATGTGTGTCCCCCTCATCACACCACATGGCTCCATGTGTGTCCCCCTCATCACACCACATGGCTCCATGTGTGTCCCCCTCATCACACCACATGGCTCCATGTGTGTCCCCCTCATCACACCACATGGCTCCATGTGTGTCCCCCTCATCACACCACATGGCTCCATGTGTGTCCCCCTCATCACACCACATGGCTCCATGTGTGTCCCCCTCATCACACCACATGGCTCCATGTGTGTCCCCCTCATCACACCACATGGCTCCATGTGTGTCCCCCTCATCACACCACATGGCTCCATGTGTGTCCCCCTCATCACACCACATGGCTCCATGTGTGTCCCCCTCATCACACCACATGGCTCCATGTGTGTCCCCCTCATCACACCACATGGCTCCATGTGTGTCCCCCTCATCACACCACATGGCTCCATGTGTGTCCCCCTCATCACACCACATGGCTCCATGTGTGTCCCCCTCATCACACCACATGCAGCACAGGTTGTGAGGAACATTTTTAAATGGCACTTGGGAAGTAAATGATTTTACAAGTGCATGCATGCACCACTCACCTTGGTTTCGAATGTACTGCACCAGGTCTGATGCTTCCTTGCTTGTACTGTCAAACTCATCCTTATCTGGAAGTGGTAAAGTGTGAGTTATGATCCGAGTTATGATCCGAGTTATGATGTGCTATGAAGTGTGGGTTATGGTGGGTTATGAAGTGTGAGTTATGGTGGGTTATGAAGTGTGAGTTATGGTGGGTTATGAAGTGTGAGTTATGGTGGGTTATGAAGTGTGAGTTATGGTGGGTTATGAAGTGTGAGTTATGGTGGGTTATGAAGTGTGAGTTATGGTGGGTTATGAAGTGTGAGTTATGATGCTGTCAGCAATCCATGCTATATGAAACTTCTAGTGCACCATCAGGTCCATGACCAATATTACAAAAGGAGCTACAACATTATAATAATAGTTTGCAAGACTCTAAATGTATGACCACATCTTGCTCTGTCCAGTAAGCAACAATGCTGTAGCAAAGCAACAAACATTTACAAAACAGGGACTTTCATTTTTTGTACACTCCCCAAGTACTCATCATTCAGACACATGTATGTATGTACTTTCTCCTTTGTGAAGGTGCAATGTTCATGTCTAGACTTGCACACGTGACTACTATATAGCTAGCTGGACCTACTGTAGCTGTGGCTAGCTGGACCTACTGTAGCTGTGGCTAGCTGGACCTACTGTAGCTGTGGCTAGCTGGACCTACTGTGCCCTACTGTAACTGTGGAGCTGGACCTACTGTAGCTGTGGCTAGCTGGACCTACTGTAGCTGTGGCTAGCTGGACCTACTGTAGCTGTGGCTAGCTGGACCTACTGTAGCTGTGGCTAGTTGGACCTACTGTAGCTGTGGCTAGCTGGACCTACTGTAGCTGTGGCTAGCTGGACCTACTGTAGCTGTGGCTAGCTGGACCTACTGTAGCTGTGGCTAGCTGGACCTACTGTAACTGTGGCTAGCTGGCCCTACTGTAACTGTGGCTAGCTGGACCTACTGTAGCTGTGGCTAGCTGGACCTACTGTAGCTGTGGCTAGCTGGACCTACTGTAACTGTGGCTAGCTGGACCTACTGTAGCTGTGGCTAGCTGGACCTACTGTAGCTGTGGCTAGCTGGACCTACTGTAGCTGTGGCTAGCTGGACCTACTGTAGCTGTGGCTAGCTGGACCTACTGTAGCTGTGGCTAGCTGGACCTACTGTAGCTGTGGCTAGCTGGACCTACTGTAACTGTGGCTAGCTGGACCTACTGTAGCTGTGGCTAGCTGGACCTACTGTAGCTGTGGCTAGCTGGACCTACTGTAGCTGTGGCTAGCTGGACCTACTGTAACTGTGGCTAGCTGGACCTACTGTAACTGTAGCTAGCTGGACCTACTGTAACTGTGGCTAGCTGGACCTACTGTAACTGTGGCTAGTTGCTGCTGCTCCCAGATATATCAGACAGAGTAACAAATATCCAAAACAAGCAATGCATTTTGCCCAACAGTGATATGATCCTACTTGCACTTTGACCTAAATTGAAGTCGATTTGGTTTTGGTTTTGAGTAATAAATTTCTCCTTTAAGTTTAAAGCTCTACAGAAGTATTGAAACATGCTGCTTTTGAGCAAAGAAGGCGATCCTAAGTGAGAATGGACAGCAAAACTGTTTGGCCACACCAACAATTATATTAAATTTATCTATACGGGTCAGTTACTGCAAAAGCTAAAAAAAAATATTGTCCTGGTGATTTGATTTAAAACAAAATTATGCACTCCATTAACGCAACGCCATAATTTCAGCTATGTACCGTGCAGATGGCTGTTCATATCCAAGTACAGTGTACACTACATCAGCACAGTAGGCTACTATCAGTCAATTGAGCTGCATGGTTCAGTAACGAAGGGCGGCAGATTGCGAGTAAACTTACTTTTAAAACTTCCATAATGAAAATGTACGACTAGGCCTATGCCACGTTGAGGTACCTACTAAATGTACAACTATGCCACGTTGAGGTACCTACTAAATGTACGACTATGCCACGTTGAGAAACGACGCCCTACCAACGAACACCTTCGCAAATTAGGAGCTATCGGACACGCACGCATCCGCAAAAGTGAGTGCATCACATTTCGAATCGGCTTCGCAACTGAACTCACTGTCAAGCCTTCTGAAACCAGTGGCAGCCACTTCGCCAACTGTACCGTAGCGCGACATATCTCACGTGATACCTTCAATACATAATTATAATTAGCTGGTCACATGACGCGGAGCTAATTGAAGCAGCGCAGGGGGCTTGGAAAAATTAGCGTCATTGTGAGGAGGGGTTGAAGGCTATGAAGCTAAATAAAATTTTATCGTACGCAAGTTTTTTTTTTTAATGCAGAGCTGTATAAGACCACAATGATAACAAATCTCCAATGACTCTCATAGTCAGACATGTACATTGAGTCATGTTCCATGCTACAATTTAACAAAAACCCTATGACTTTAGATGACGCTAATTTTTCCAAAAATCGTTTGGACAAGGCCCCTTAGCGGTTATGCGGAAGCACTAGAACCAACAAGTTTGAAAACTTACTGCCGAGTTGGATTTGTTTTGTTGTTTTCGTAAGGGGAGTAATGCTTGGCACAAATCGGTATTGGTAGCCATAAAGGTGTTGATCTACATGTACCACATTGCGGCGCTTATCAGAGAGTAAACAGGCATCCCACCCCGAGTGTGAACGGGTGACATGCCTGTATACGAGTGGCTAGCCCCAAGAGGCCCCATCTTTATGTTATCACAGAAATGGCGCTCCCAGACACGCACACCCAGGTTAAATAAAAATGAAGGAGATACAAAAATATTTAAAAAAATAAATAATATCATAAAAATATAATAATAAAATTGGTATTTATAAATCAATGAATGTATAATTTCCGTAATTCCTTGTTTCCTTGCTTTGTACTCAATTGGTGTCTACATTAATTCTATATCTTGTACAGACTACTGATTTAGTTTGTACCTACATGTAGGAAAACACTGAAGCCTGTGCAATCGGTACGGGATGCCTATTCAACAGAATCTTTTCTAGGATTGCTATAAATCTACCTCTTGTCAAATCCACTGCACTGAATATATATAACATCAAAGACCCACATAACATTTTGAACAACATTCTAAATCCAATGCATATGTTGTTTGGCATCCATACTGGTACAGTTCTTGAATTGTACCAGTGTGGTTTACATTTGGCTAACATAATTCAACTTGCAGCATAGTACACTTGACTTCGGACCGTCTACCTTCTTTGAAGCATTAGCACATGCACACCACATTGTGATTCATGTGCAGTTACAGAAGAGCAATTCATAATGCAACACCCCCCCATCACTGATCTCTCAATACAGCCCCTAGATTGGTTTATCATCGTCATAAATTTGTATTGAGGCCACAAATCAGATCTAGAAAAAGACTAGGTCACTGTAGCTGGCATACACCGGTATAAGGGTGGAAGTCCCACAGTGGTAGCCGAGGGGTTTGGAATTCCATGAAAATGCTTACGTCTCAATGGTTGTCTAGAAGGAAGGGGGGGCATGGTGGGAGGGGATGGGTGGTAGGGTGGGCTGGTGACTGTCCAGCTCATGTCCCTCGCGAAGACCAGCCAGCCTCTGTCGCTGAGCTGTCCTCATGGACTTCCAGTTCATTAGAAACTGTCGCTCTGTGTCTGCAACCTCTTTCCCATCAAGCATCCCTGCAGGGGCAATGATGGTCCAAGTAATGTACCATCACTAGGACACTTCGGATGCCCTGCTTTGGACATGGCATACACCCCACGGGAACAATGTGCAAAAAAATACAATCACCCATATATGGACACACTGTAATGAATTTTTTACTCTGTACTTGTGGTGTTGGCTTATAGGATTCCCTAGTAGCTTTGTCCAATGCTTGAGTACTTTGGAAAGGACCTCCTATTGATTAACAGGGAGTTCAGAGTTTCATGCATTTTATAATTTACAAGTATCACCACCACATAACCTTCTAGTCTATGAAGAGAGGCTGAAAGCTTTGGGTGGCTTGGAAGCATGCCTCTCCTGTGTGAGGATACATGTACTTGCAAATTATCAAATGCTTTATCTTCAGAGCTGCTCTCCAAATGATATACAGAAATTCAAACTGTGCTTATGTGTCCTTGCATATATGTGAATGAGCAAGGAGTTTTAATGCACAAGAATTTCTATATATCATTTGGAGAGCAGTTCTGAAGATAACTTTATTTATTATTTCTATGGCAGCATTGTAATCTGAAATAGTGGAAACAATACTAAACTATTCTGGTTTCTGCAAACTGCTCAAAAAAGTGCTGGAACATATATGACATTCAAGTAATAAAATATAAGCTCCATTTATTTAAAAGTAAAAGCAGTGACCGCCACACTCAAATTGTAATGTAGACAACTAATATACACACAATACATCAAGATAGGCTAAACATGATCCATTTTAAGCTACAAAAATTACACACATCCCAATATGTAAACACTACCAGCTGAGCTACAACAGCTTCTGCTCCCTAACACATATTAATGTGAATACCTTCATATGGCAGAGCTGGTTATCTGAGGCTATGAAGTGGTTCAGTTCAGTGAGGCAGCTGAGATCCTCAATAGTATCCAGACCATTTCCTGACACATTCAACACTTCCAATGATGGCTGAAATGAGAGGGTCTATTTATCAACACAAAGTGCAACATGATTTATACAGATACAAATGCTGGTCCAGAGAATGAGACCACAGACAGCTCTTGTCTTATTACCCTTCTCCACATACAAATTCACACACCCACACACCCACAGTTTTTATAACTCACTGCAACAGCTTGCAAAGATCGTGGTTCAAACAGAAGCTTCTCTCCTTCTGGCATTCTTTGGTGGGCAATGTGCAGCTCTTTCAAGTCCTTTGCTGACTCCAGCCCCTCCACTACAGTGATGGCATTGCCACTCAGATAAATAAAGGTGCACAATAGAACAATTGAAGAAGCAGTCCTTCCTGGGAACTTATGAAATGAGGTGAAGAGAATTTTTCTGATAAAAAATTAGTGCCAACCAAATCTCACTTCCACATATATACACCATACACACATGCACACACACATACACTCTAGTGTAAACAGTGGAGGATCGTCAGTGCAATACACACACAAACATACACATACACATACACACACACACACACACACACACACACACACACCATCATTGTGCTAGGCTTTTAGCTTAGCCAGCTTGCAGAGAGATGAAATTTTATATTCATTAATATTAATATATAAATATTACAGACCTACATTATCTACCTGAAATTACTAAATGTGAGTGATAAATTAATGAATGTATAATTTCCATAATTCCTTGTTTCCATACTTTTTACTCAGTTGGTGTCTACAAATCCTACATCACTTATATTTCTTGTACGGTATTATTTTAATTACCAGTATATTTATTGACGGCAATTCAAATAAGCCTTAGATCTTGTCAAATATGTTTGTTGGTCTGTGATAGGAGGATCTCGAACCTCTGATGCACATTATTGCAGACCACAATAAGGAGAAGCTCTTAGCCTGCAAGACGAGGGTGGAGCTATGAATTACTGCTTTGAGGGAGGCCATTCTTTTACATATTGTTGTGGGCTATCAGACCCATACCTCCTGAGATCAATAATACCAAATCTGCAAAGGAACCATGCATGTTCAACTTCTCTCACCCACTCTTCATATGCACCCCTCCATCTCTTGCTTAGCACTACTGTTACAATAGGAAGGTACGCACGTGGGTTAAACATAATAATAATCATTGTTACATACATTTAGGTCTGGTAGGAGTACCATAATAATTACATTCATGCTGATAGTGACCTCTTGCTGCACCAAGCTTTTGGAGTTGTTTATCGTGATTACTAATATGTACTGATGAAAATGAATGCAGCTGTCCCTCCCCCCTAAATATCAGCAGCCATCCATTGAGAACAGGAGTGGAAAGGGAACCACTATACTCCATTCAATGGACATGTAGTGAAATCAACTTGGTTTTGACTACAATGCTCAAGCATAATGTTCCAACTACAATACACAAATATCAGGGACACATCATTTCATTTTGTTCAAAATCAGATAAAACAGTTCTCCTTGAATTAGACATGCTAGTTACTTGCTAGAAGCCTTAGCGAGCACACAGACTCCAACGATAATGGCTATCAATATGATCAGTAACACCACCAGTAGAATTGTGACAATGCAACATGTCAGCTTTCGAGAGCACTTCTGCAATGGAGAAGAGAAAATGATGGAGGGCTTGGACAAACTGATCAATGCACACACACACAAGCACATGCACACCTTGTAGCCAACAACAGTAGTTTTCAGTTGTATGTTGTCTTCAAGCACATGTGTGCAGGCGGTTGCATCTTCAATGACTAGATGATTGTATGGAAAAGAAGTATACGCATTCCAATGTGTTACTGTTGCATATGCCTATTGCAGGCTCATAGATAAATTATCAATTAATAGGACTGCAAGACTCTCAAGGGGTGAAAAGTGGGAGGGGGGGGGGCTTAAGACCTAAAGCGAAAAGTACAATAACTGGAGGGGGCGGAATTCAATTTTCAAACAGGAAGGATCAACTGATGCCCCTAATCCCTCCCTGCCTACGGCCTGGATTATTTTCAGTACTTGTGGATTATGGATGCATATAATTATCCCATTACTTGAGGGCCTCACAAATTCATTTTCTTTGCGACGTGTAAGCTATCGATGTCAGATTTTCACCACAGGTTTCCTCTCTAGCCTTATTTTTTAAAGCACAGGAATACTACAAGGTAGCCTAACCAATCTAGCTAAAGTTTACCCTATCTCAATCTGTATAGTACATAATTTAACCATATTTGGAGGAGTCCTTTGTGTACAGAATGAACTAACAGCGACTAATTTTATCTCTTAAAAGTAACAAAATTAAAATTTAATTTTCATGGTCAACTCATGCCAATGGATTAGGCAAACTGCATGTGGAGGTGGGAACTAAATTATTGGGGCAAATCAAGTAGTTTGCTCAACAGTATCTCCATAACGGATGACATATAAACCAATGAACAGAACAAGCCAATAGCTATGGAACTCTGCTAAGTACACCGATTTTGAAGCGATTTCGATGCTCCTGCCCGAAGCAGATAATTGTGTGATGCAAAGTGTTAAAAAATAGGAAGTTGACAGTGTCAACCATTAACATTCATACATTTCTGATAAATCCGCAAGCACCACAATCTTGTAGAATGTCATATATGTCTATAATTATGTCTGTAACAGCACTGCTTCATCTACACAATGCAATGTACTTACGAATGTCCTCTCTATCTTCAACCAACGAAGCAATACCTTTCATCACTGCATTCATAGTATTCATGTCTTGCTGCACAGGGAGTGATGTAAATTTCCAACATACGCACACATGTACACATTACATAATACACTATAGGTACATATGCACATCACACAAGCAGATAAACACATGCATTATCTAACATTACATAATGTCTGCCCTTTTTATTTTTAATCTTAGACAAATATTATATTTATATTTTTCATTTGCTGACAGATGTTTTAATTTTGCTTAATTTCCCCTACATATGGTTCCTATGTATGTATATTAAAACAATGATGCAATGTAAGCAAGTAAATGTAATTGCTGTGTCCAATTAAATGTGGGCGTGGTCATAACAATTTGCATGGGATGACACCCCTTCCCCCAAATCCTGAATACAGTACTCAGTGCTGCTTACACATAAGAACACACACCTCCAGCTCACCACATACATACACACATCATCACATGCACACATCATCACATGCACACCTCCAGCTGAAGCATCACTCTATTCCTCTCCACTACAGCAGCCAAGGTGTGCTCATCATATTGCACCTGCATGTGTTTCCCAGGTATATTATCCCGAGGGCCATCTGTGCTATCCTGATGAACAAGATGGCAAGTGAGATATGAACCAGTACAGAGATATGAACACCCATCACCAGTACAGAGATATGAGCACCCATCACCAGTACAGAGATATGAACATCCATCACCAGTACAGAGATATGAGCATCCATTACCAGTACAGAGATATGAACACCCATTACCAGTACAGAGATAGGAACACCCATCACCAGTACAGAGATATGAACACCCACCACCAGTACAGAGATATGAGCACCCATCACCAGTACAGAGATATGAACACCCATCACCAGTACAGAGATATGAACACCCATTACCTAGATGTTCACGATTCCCCACTGCAACAGATACTGATCGGGGGGGGGGGGGGGGGGGGGGGGGGGGGGGGGGGGGAGGGGGTGATCGACGTGATCGCGCGCGAAAAACGGCCATAGACTCGTCAAATTGCGCGGTCGTCAAAACGCTGTATCTCCTTGATTGTGCAATATATTGGAGTCGCATTTTGCGTATTTACAAAGCGGTCCTGTGTCTATAGAAGCCCAAAGAAGGTTTAATCTGCAATGCATCGTTCCGAAGATATTCACATTCAAGTAAGTCGCGGGCTTCGTACAAAAACCCCGCGAAATCTTGCCTCTAGTAAGAATGTGATATCTTCGGAACGATGTAGCGCAGATTAAAACATCTTTGGACTTCTATAGACACAGGACCGCTTTGTAAATACGCAAAATGCGACTCCAATATATTGCACAATCAAGGAGATACAGCGTTTTGAAGACCGCGCGATTTGACAGGTTATGGCCGTTTTTCGCGCGATAGCATCGTTTATTTTTTCCCGGGGAATTTCTTTTAGCCAGTTTTAGAATCCGCCTAACCCAATCATGCAACTGGGAAGTGGGTTGATGTGCATTGATACTGATTGAATGGGGTTTGAACATTCAGAGCACTAGTGTGTTAACACTTTGACAGACAGCATAAGCAGCAGAGTGTCTGATTTTGCCCAAGGATCATTAGTCCCCACCAGCAAAGGTTTTACATACCAGGAAACCTCGCCGTTTTGGTCTTCGGGGAATGGAGCCACTTTCAGTATCAATACTGCTAAAATTTTCATCCACTTTATGCTTCAGGTCATCTACAGCACTCTGTAGAGAGTGACTGATGTGTTTGGCAGAAATCTCCTGTCCTCTCTGCACATGTGTGTGTACATGTGCATGGTTACAAGGTGATGGTCACAACACACCACGCAGGTCAGAAGGTCCTCACATCTCCAGAGGAATTGACCAGGTCCTGTAGCTGAGTTAGCAGAGTAGATGCTTGTGCTGCCTTTAGGCTACAGTCATTGATGATTCCTTCCCTAAAGGAAATAGGTAAACATGGAACCACTCAAGCAAGACAAGTAAATAGACATATGTAGGTAGGGAAGGAGGAGAGTGGGGGGAGGAGGGGGTTCATCTCAAGTTGAATGCATCATTTTAATGCAAACTTACAATCTTCTAAGCAAGGCATTACTGTCAGTGTTCCTCTGTTTCTGCAGTTTGCCAAGCTCATCCACTGTGAGAAAAGATCTATGCTAAATGTCCCACACCTCTAACGGTATAAAGGACCCATACTTGCACCTTGCTATATTACGATAGGTCAGCTTCACTCTCCATCTTGGCCTTACTTCACTTTAGCCTATCCTATCCTTCCCTACCCTTATTCTACTTCCTTTCCCCTCTTCCCATAACACATACCATGTAAACCAAACTACACACACAACACTTCCCCCATAGATACAGATGCAACACCTACACACTGAGATGAGCCCACAAAACAACAGATGGAGAAAACCCACACCTGCATTAGTAATAACTAAAGCATGATTGACTGGGGACTGGTGTAAAAGCTGGTGTATAGGCTGGTGTATGGGCTAGTGTAGGGGCTGGTGCATTGAAAAGCATATGAGTTTCTCCAAGTAACCCAAGTACTGTACCCTCACCTCATAACCCAAGTAATGTACCCCTAGACACAGCTTCCTTACCACTCATCCAAACATAATTACTGATTTGACATATCACATGAATCTAAAGAGATTGGGGCTGCCAGAAAGTTTATGTAAACACCGGCAGTTTTCACCAAAAATGTGCTTCTCCCTCATTGTACATTCACAACTACATCTGGTTGACTAGGTCCATTTAAAAATGTCTGCACACATGCATGCACCACTCACCCTGGTTTCGAATGTACTGCACCAGGACTGATGCTTCCTTGCTTGCACGTTCAAACTCATCCTTATCTGGAAGTGGGAAAGTGTGAGTTATAAAGTGTGGGTTATGATCCGAGTTATGATGTGAGTTATAAAGTGTGCTATGAAGTGTGGGTTATGGTGCTGTCATGTCTATACGAAACTTCTACACACCATGACCAATATTACAAAAGGAGCTACAGCATTATAATAATAGTTTGCAAGACCTTAAATGTATGACCACATCTTGCTCTGTCCAATAAGCAACAATGCTGTAGCAAAGCAACAAACATTTACAAACAGGAACTTTCGTTTTCAGTACACTCCCCAAGTACTCATCATTCAGACACATGTATGTATGTACTTTCTCCTTTGTGAAGGTGCAATGTTCATGTCTAGACTTGCACATGTGACTACTATAGAGCTATACCTGGACCACTTAAGATAAGCTATAAATTCTGTGGCTAGCTGGTAGCTGTGGCTAGCTGGACCTACTGTAGCTGTGGCTAGCTGGACCTACTGTAGCTGTGGCTAGCAGGACCTACTGTAGCTGTGGCTAGCTGGACCTACTGTAACTGTGGCTAGCTCCTGCTCCCCATGGACCTAGTGTAGAAGTTGATTGGTTTTGGTTTGGAGTGATAAATTTAAAGCACCACAGAACTTTTGTTTTGACCACTCCCATTATATTAAACAGGTAAGTTATTGCAAAAGTTGCACCATTTTTAAAAATAAATATTGTCCTGGTAATTTGCTTGATTTGATTTGAAGTTATAATTTCGCCCAACAAGCTATGTACCGTGTAGATAGCCCATTCATATCCAAGTGTACGTCACAAATCGCTACAATTTGATTGGTTCCACAACATTCCGTAGCATAAGAACCATTTCCCACGACTTCATTCCCAGACATAAGCGATAATCAGTTACGTAAATTTGGGTCTGGGTACGAGACAATGGTAGGCCAGGCCGCCTACGCCGAGTTTGCTACACTTTTAGACTTGATGTGCTCTTATTAGGGTTGTTGGTGGATAATGCATCAAGCGCGTGCTCGGCGATAATTGCACACATTTTTCATTGTCAACTTTGCATGGCGCGGGTTTTCTACGGAACGCCGTTTATTGCACCCGCGCTAGGTCGCTGTTATCTGTGGTGAACTCGTTACATAATCTGTGAATCTACTTACTCGTCCACCTGTGGCCACCTGTGGCTAGCGTTGAGAAAGCTTTGGCTAGCGTTACTTAGTGTTACTTTGGCTAGCGTTGGACAAATCTTGGCGAGTTTTCGGACCGTAGTGGTGATATTATCCTGTGACGTTTTATGGTCTGGGCACGGACTCGGTTCAACTCAACATATAAAAAATAAAAAAATAGAAGGGGCCCTACAATCAGAGACAATATAAATAATGACATGTGCATTATCTCTGCTACAATCAAGGGGATATTCGAAATGTACGCGCGCGCGTTAGGCAATTAGCGATTAAAGAAGCTTGACAATGATTGTGAAGACGTTTCAAAGTAGTCTGGGGACCCGACTGATGGTTGTACTATCTATTCGTATTGTAGTTTGACGTAGCCATGCACAAAACCCATCGGTTCTGATTAATTAAACAATTATTCAGGTTACCTTACGTTATATAACGTCGTTATGTGCAGGTAAGTGTTGAGGTAACATAATCAGAACCGATAGGGATGCGAATGCCTCCACTCTCCAGACCCTCTGCGGGTGAGGCTACGTCAAAATATTCCAAACCCAAACGCAAAGGCCCCCCCCCCCCCCCCCCCCCCCCCCCCCAGTATTCCGGCGTTTTGGCCAAACGCAACGGGGACTTCAATACAAGTACATGTAACGAAATATATGGCGATGCCACATTGAGGTACCTACTAAATGTACGATTATGCCACGCTGAGGTACCTACTAAATGTACAACTATGCCACATTGAAGTACGTACCGCTAAATGTACGACTATGCCACGTTGAGGTACCTACTAAATGTACAACTATGCCACATTGAGGTACCTACTAAATGTACGACTATGCCACATTGAGGTACCTACTAAATGTACGACTATGCCACGTTGAGGTACCTACTAAATGTACCGACGACTATGCCACGTTGAGGTACCTACTCTCGGCTGTCAATCACCTTCGCAAATTAGGAGCATCGGTCAGGCATCCGCAAAAGCGAGTGCATCACATTTAGAATTGTGTTCGCAACTGAACTCACTGTCAAGCCTTTTCAAACCAGTGGCAGCCACTTCGCCAACTGTACCGTAGCGCGACATATCTCACGTGATACCTTCAATTGTATTTAATCCCACTATTGTCAATGTACCGTAGGATCAATTTAGCGAGCGTATTTGGATAGAGCCGTCGAATACCTACGATGTAGTAAGCTTAGAATGCTCAGACAACAGCTCACTCGTTCCCACGCTCGAACCTTTAAAAATGCTTCTTCCAGATCTGATAAGATAAGATTCTAGGTTTATTGCATTGAATTTTCATCACAATACAGGTGTAGTAGCATGATGTTAGCGGTAAGCACTAGAACCAACAAGTTTGGAACTTACTGCCAAGTTGGATTTGTCATGATTTTCGTAAGGGGAGTTATGCTTGACACAAATTTCAATATTTAGCCTTCTATCAGTTGTCACTAATTGTGCCCAGAAACCACCCCCCCAATTGCAAGCGTCAGTGAAACAAAATATCGATAGTTACGTTAGTAACTCTCAGATGATTTCGGCGAATTATTAAAAAGCGGCTTGCTAGCTAGCTAGCTAGCTGTACCGTAGCTGTGTACCGTCCAGTAGCGGATCCGGGGGGAGGGGGGGCACAACGGACCCGCCCCCCCCCCCCCCGCCCCTACGTATACACGTACACGTACGACTATGTGTACGCGAACATATGCAAACGCAGCGCTAAGATATAGCTACGGCAGAAATGGCCTATACGTACGCCTACGTACATAATGATACATGGGTCGGGGCCAAGTATGAATATGATTGCACCTGGGAGCTTTTATCGCGTGACGTAATAGCTTCGGTTCTACAATAGAATTAAGTACGGGCAAAAGGTATGTTACATTAGCCGGCCGTTTAGTGTATGTTATTCAATTTTCCCTCTAGAGAGCCTATCGAAAAGTGCAGCATAAGCCCATATATTTCTGTGGAGGAAAATAAAGCAATTAACCCATATGAATAAATATTTCAGTATTTTCTAAACGATGAGTTCAGTACATGTGCTATCAACGGCGATGCATCGGCGCATTGAACATATAGAGGCTAAGCTCTTGATCTGTCACTCCCCAGCCTCGATCTGTAATTACATCTTTAGACTTTAGTGCAGTTTTTACGTACTTTTGGCCCGGGAGCTTACAACGCTCCCCCACACCCCCTAGCTGGGCGGGAGGGGTGCCCCCCTCCCGCACCCTCCCCGGGGAGGCCCCGCCTACTACTTCGCCCCACCCCTTGCCACACCCTCACCGGTGCCCCCCCCCCCCCCCCCCCCTCCCAATTCCTGGATCGCCACTGGGACCGTAGTTGTACAGTTACGGTAATTGTTGGTAACATATCCTTATATGGTGGGCTCGCCCCTTTTAAAAATTCGCTTGGTACTTGGCGTATAAATAATCGCTAGTGCGCGCTAGGCTAGGACCACGCCCCCACAATTTAATGTGCCTAGGGACGAGGCTAGTACCACTGCTATTTAGCTTCTACCTATACATGTACATGTAGGATCAAGGATTATTCGGTATGCATGTACCTATCCAACAGAGTCTTTATCTAGGGTTGTTATAAATGTGTCAAATCTGCTGCACTGAATATCTGTAGAAATATTTTTTTAAAAACATTTTTGTCACTGAACATTATTATAAATGTCGTTTGACACGATTCTTGAATTAAATTTGGTTTGATAATCCTAAAAATGGACACACATGGTTGATTTAAAAAAAAAAAAAATGCATTTAGCAAAACACAATTCAACTTGCAGCATAGTATAATGACTTGACTTTGGTCCACCTTCTTTGAAGCATTTATGCACACCATATTGCATAGTGAGCTATAACTATTCACCTCATCACTGATATCTCAATGGACCCTTTGCATGAAAGATCGGAAGTACGACAAGATATAAAAATTTAATTAAAATAAAATTGGTGATGTAGGATTTGTATAGATAGCAATTAGGGTGTGTAACCGGTTATCAGGTTATTCGGGTTATTCGGATATTCGCAAAAACCTATCCGTTCGAATAGTAATTTAGCATTACTCGGAAAAATCGATTATTGGATTTGTTCTATTCGAAATAACCGGTTTGTGAATCTCCATTCGGAGGTACTTAGGTATTCGTCGTCCGCATCGACAATTCGCCCATTATTCGAATACCTTTTTATGACGATATCCGGATACGCGTTTACGATATTACATGTACAATAATTACTTCTAAATAACGTCACTGTTGTTACTATAAATATATACGTGGGGACGAGATCAAATACACGGGCAGTAATTCGAACTACATGTAGCCAAAAGAGATCTCCCTCTTCACGTGTCATGACGACGGACAGCTCCAGCTGCAAATCAAAGTCAGTTCGCTTAGTGTATTTCGAACCAGCTGGCTTCTTGCATCAATCTCTCTGATATTGCCGCGATCATACTAAGGCTTGCTTAGTTACTAGGATTTTCAAAACTCGGGATGGTGAATTGGAGGCTGCATGGCTGTTGGTGCGTAAACATCATCTGTGGTTCTATTATTTTGGCATCAAGTGCGATGTGTACATCTGTAGACTGTAGGTACTGGTAAAGCTCAGCGTGGCCACGCTAACTTAGGTCGGGACACGCCCAACTAGGTATGTGGTTAGGCCAAGTGATTTAGGCCTATGTAGGTAGCTGTGGTTGTGTGCTGAGTGCATCTGGTGTGATGTGGGTAGCTGTGGATCCCTGCTGAGGCTACTGATCTGGTGTAATGTGGTTAGTTGTAGTAAGGTGTCTGGTGTGATGGAGGTAGCTATGGTTGTGTACCTCATGAGGGCATCTGGTGTGATGGGGGTAGGTGTGTTTGTGTGCTGAATGCTTCTGGTGTGATGGGGTAGGTGTGTTTGTGTGCTGAGGGCATCTGGTGTGATGGGGGTAGGTGTGTTTGTGTGCTGAGGGTATCTGGTGTGATGTGGGTAGCTGTAGGAGGGTCTCTGGTGTGATGTGTACATTTAGGTGGCTCAATGAGCAGAAAACCTGAATAACCTAGGTATTCGGCTGGCAAATTGTCAAAACCTATTCGGAAAAATCGATTTTCTTTTTTTCAAGTATTCGGAAAAATCGATTTTCAGATCCAGAAAAACCTGAAAAATCGATTAGTGTTTTAAAAGTATTCGGAAAAATCGATTTTCATTATTCAGGGGAGGTTACACACCCTAATAGCAATTGAGTAAAAAGGAAGGAAACAAGGAATTACGGATATTATGCATTCATTAAATTATAAATATTACATACCTACATTTAGCAGACTTTCAGGCAGGTAGATTTGCTAAATAATGTAGGTCTGTAACATTTATAATTTAATGAATGCATAATATCCGTAATTCCTTGTTTCCTTCCTTTTTTACTCAATTGCTATCTATACAAATCCTACATCACCAATTTTACTTTAATTAAATTTTTATATCTTGTTTCACTCCTTTTTTTTCCCCGGCGGGTTCCGACATGTACTTGCATGAGCACAAACGTAGAAGGAAGGGGAATCTTGGAATACAACCCATTGCATCACATACATCACAGCAGTGTGTACAATAAGACAGTTTATTCTGCTCACTTGTTATCATCATTAAATCACATCACCATTTCCTCTAAAAAGTTAATGTATCTGAACTGGCATGTGACTGGAAGGCGAGGGGATCCCTAAACAAAGCAGTAGCAGAGGAAAGGAGGAATTAGTAGTGAAGTAACAAAATATAATGTGAGTTCAAACCATAAATGCCCTTCCCATGGCTCCAACCAACTGACATAGCTCACAACCAGCCACATGAATCTCCATCACAACTATCCTTACAGGATTCAAAGCCCTCACCTCTTGACTGAAGGTACTCATATGTTCTTCAAAGCCAGTAGTGAAGGCATCAGGAATAATCGCCATAAATGTCTGTCCTTGATGTGAGTACGTGTATATGATCAGAGCAATTGGCCATTCACACAAAAGATGTTTAACAGTATGCCTGCCTTTTATTTCGAATACTGATCCTCTTCGTACAATAAACAAGCACGTGCTTTTGCTTTGCTAAAACTTGGAAGTAGTTAGGCTGGCCCGACTAAACTCAAAAGTTGTCGTTCTTTTAATACTAGCTCTCACTTTCAGATGTGTTTTAGAAGAGAATGGAGAAAGGAGGGAAGGTGGAGGGGAAGAGAGAGGAGGGAATGGGGAGAGGAGAGAGGAGGGAAGGGGGAGAGGAGAGAGGAGGGAAGGGGGAGAGGAGAGAGGAGGGAAGGGGAGAGGAGAGAGGAGGGAAGGGGGAGAGGAGAGAGGAGGGAAGGGGAGAGGAGAGAGGAGGGAAGGGCCTTAGGGGGAGAGGAGAGAAGCAAGAAGGGGGAGAGGAGAGAAGCAAGAAGGGGGAGAGGAGAGAAGCAAGAAGGCGGAGAGGAGAGAAGCAAGAAGGGGGAGGGAAGGGGGAGAGGAGAGAAGCAAGAAGGGGGAGGGAAGGGGGAGAGGAGAGAAGCAAGAAGGGGGAGGGAAGGGGGAGAGGAGAGAAGCAAGAAGGGGGAGGGAAGGGGGAGAGGAGAGAGGAGGGAAGGGGAGAGGAGAGAGGAGGGAAGGGGGAGAGGAGAGAGGAGGGAAGGGGGAGAGGAGAGAGGAGGGAAGGGGAAGAGGAGAGAGGAGGGAGGAGAGAAGAGAGAAGGGGGAGATGAGGGAAGGAAGAGGAAGGGTAGAAGAGAAGAGAAGAGATGAGACAGGAGGGAAGGGGAGGCGGATAGCTAGCAAACTACACTGCTTGGCAACATATCCACGAGACATGGCACACACATCTAAATACACACAGTCACATACACCCACCTTTTCAGAGTGGTTCACCCCCATCCTGGTGGGATGGTGTTCCATTTTCCATCACCTTTGCTGCTTGAATGAGCAGCACCTGATTTGCTTTGGTGGGGACCACTATAGAGGACACGCATTTCTGGAGGACATTCCCGTTACATGTACCATTGTCGGCATTGAACAAAACTCACTTAAAAATGGTCCTACCAACAGGTCATCTTTGACAGCTTGCTTACATGGGGGGGGGGGGGGGGGGGGGGGGGGGGGATATAGTAACATTCTCTCGTTGTATGTTAGGTAGCTCACCTGTACATGTACACGTCAGTCACCCATGGCCAACCAATGCCAACTTCTTTGGCCTTAAATTATAGCAACGGCCAGTTGCATGCAGTGGTTTCCCACCTTCACGCTATCCTTCCTACTGCGCATGCCTTCATGCTAGCCTATCGATCCTTCTTACTTTTGGGATCGGCTTAACCCGCTTTGTAGCGTCCAATTGTTTTTATTTTCACGTGAACGGTCTTTCGGAGCTTTATCGCGCAACTCGTCAGCACAACCACAACTGTCAGTGTCATAATTTAACTGGCAATATTCTTTGCACTATTCTTCGCGATCGACGTGACTGCAGCTGCATACACTCGCCAGAAACACGTGTTCAAACACAAGTTTATTCTGGATCTCCTCTTTATGGCTTCCAAGGGCCGATAAAATCTGTTGTGGGCTATTGCTAACAAAACTAAGTTGCTAAAGATCGAATTTGTGTCAAGCATAACTCCCCTTACGAAAATAATAAAACAAATCCAACTCGGCAGTAAGTTTGTAACTCAGTGGTTCTAGTGCTTCCGCATAACGGCTAACATTAGGCTTCAACCGTGACAAAGATACAGCGTAATAAACCTCTTATCCGAGCGAATCTTATCAGATCCGGAAGAATTAGGAGAAACTTTTTTAGGTTCGCGGGTGGGAACGAGTGAGCGTTATCTCTGTTGTCTAAACGTCGGCAGTTTAACTACACTGTAGATATTCAACGGCTGTATCCAAATACGCTCACTAAATTCCAACTGATTCTACGGCGCATCGGCAATTAATAATGGAATCTGGTGTTTTGCTAATCGTATTCATGACACTTCACATAGGACCTACTAACGTAGCTCCCGCCTGTACCATGCAAGATGACCATTGACAAACATAGGTTACCGTCAATTGTGCACACCACCACTACAACACGTATGCCACACATACACACATAGACACAGCAACTAGACTACTACAAAGAAGGCGGTCAGGTAGGTAATTATAACCCCAAGTGTCTGGACACCTCCAAACATTTTTCTACTGAGTCCTTAATGTAACCATCCTTTGCTGTTTCTGACTTCCATCTACCATGTCTCTTAAATAACCTGTCAGGTACGCCAGCATTGGCTGCCGCAGTGGCATCACCAGCACGTAAACTATGCATACCAAATACGGCAGGGTCCCACCCCAATTGCCTGATCTTGGCTAGCAATAACTCCCGCAACCTTGTATAGCTAAGTCCACCTGACTTACGGAGTTTCTCACCCTTGCTTGTATGCACAATCCCCCTGAAGAGCCTCCCACCAGACTGTACTGACAGCCCTGCCACATCGAAATACTTCTTCATCATTGCTACTGGGCATGTAGGTGTACCTGTGCGAGCAATAACCAGTGCATCCCCCTGCCTGAACTGATCAGTCTTACTGGACTGAATGTGAACCTGCATGCCTTCCTCAGTGAAGGAAATGTCAGAACAATTAAGCCTCACTATCTCATCACAACGTAAAACCCAGCAAATGCTAACAGGCATACTGCCAACAACCTCACTTCTCCAAGTGGAGGTTCAGCACCTGCAGCCTCAACCATGGCCTGCAGCATCTCAACAGACACAGGTTCCTTACGAACCTTAGGCCTAGCCAGTGCTCTCCAAAGCCCTGCCAATGTGGCCTGAACCAGAGGCGATGCACCCACTGGCTGCAACCCTCCCACCTGATGCAACCAGGACAATGCATGTACTGCCTCCTCTACTGCTGCCTTAGACTCCACTGACTCACTCAGGTGTTGCAAGTAGAGGGCTAAGTGAATGTCCTGCACAGGGAAGCTTGGTACACCTTGTCTGCTATCTGCCCAGGTTTTCCACCTCTTAAATGCTCCAATGTACTTTTTGGTTGTGCTGTCCGCTCTGCTGCGTAGGACTGTTGCAGGTAGAGCAGCCGCAAGGCAACGCAGCTCTGGGTCTTCAAGATTACTTAGTAGAGGCCACATTCCTGAAGCCAGCAGTGGCGAGGTGGCCGGGGGGGCAGGGGGGGCAGTTGCCCCCCCAGCTGGCCTTAAAAAGGGGGCGCCAAAATGACGATGGGGGCGCACCAGCCGCCAAGCAAATTACACGAAATGTGTTTAATTATGATGGATTATTTATGTAGTATAGAGTCATAATGCTGGGGACGAGTTCATCAATAGCGAACGTCGGCGATCGGAGGAAAGAAGGCGGGATTTTACCCCACGTGATATATATTTATAGCATTTGTTACGTAATAGTACGGTTACGTATTACGTCCAAGTACATTGCTCTATACATGTAGTTGTAAATAGTTCCGGCCAAAACTTCGGCGGCTTGACTGATGTCATGAGATCTAGAATCGGCTACGTGTTAATTGCTACCAGTTTTTGTTGTTATCGTGCTGCTCGAACAGAGGGCACTATTTATTGGTGCATGTTGATTGCCTTAGTTTCCAATACAATCTGTGAAAAAATTAGAACGCGCACCACAAAAAATTTCGCGCGCTTCGCGAGCACCCTTCCCTACCGTCAACGCGTCAATTATCCATGTGGAACCCACCCCCTCCTCGCCAAAATCCTGCATCCGCCCCTGTAACGAGATATGAAATTCTGACAGAAAGGCAGCATGTGTGTTTATGTCTGTGTGCGTGGGGGGGGGGGGGGGGGGGGGGGGGGGGGGGGGGGGGCGGCAGTCTGTGTATTTGCCCCCCCAGTGACAGACAAGCCACCTCGCCACTGGAAGCCAGGACATCTGCAAAGGGACAGAAGAAGAGTAAAGCAGCGCAAAGTAGCCCGGCCAACAATGGCTGGCTCCGTAATTCAGCCAGTCAGCCCGGTGGCTGTATTTTGCCTGGCCTAGTCACTAGGCAATGGCCCAGTGGCCAACACACACTGGCCCAGTGGCCATAACACACAGTGGCCCAGTGGCCATAACACATAGCGGCCCAGTGGCCATAACACATAGTGGCCCAGTGGCCATAACACATAGCGGCCCAGTGGCCATAACACATAGTGGCCCAGTGGCCATGACACATAGTGGCCCAGTGGCCATGACACCCTGTGGCCATAACATAGTGGCTCCACTAATAACCAGCCTAAGTATTGCCTAGAAGCATATCCTCAATGCCAGAACTTGAGTGCTGCCTGGCAGACTTGCACTTGACCTCCCTTATACAAGCAAATATCTGCCCAATCCTTAACAAACAGGCTAGCTACTTTAGCTCTATCCTCGCCCTGTACTGCAAATATGCCATCATCCAAATACAGTACAGCTTTCAAACCATTACACCTTTAACAATGAGCCGAAAGATATATGGGGCCACTGATAACCCGAAAGGCATACTGTAAATACACAAGATATAAAAATTTAATATAAATAAATTGGAGATGTAGGATTTCTTTTAAAAGTATCAGATTGTGTAAAAAGTAAGGAAACAAAGGATTCCGGAATTAATTTATACAATTATGAATGTATAATTATTAGATAGCTACATTTAGCATGCACA
This sequence comes from Spongilla lacustris, assembly GCA_949361645.1. Classification (NCBI taxonomy): domain Eukaryota; kingdom Metazoa; phylum Porifera; class Demospongiae; order Spongillida; family Spongillidae; genus Spongilla; species Spongilla lacustris. Next base: position 9,238,506 of record OX442421.1, on the reverse strand, counting down.
GAATAAAAGGGGGCTATATGCTAAATGTAGGTATCTAATAATTATACATTCATAATTGTATAAATTAATTCCGGAATCCCTTGTTTCCTTACTTTTTACACAATTTGATACTTTTAAAAGAAATCCTACATCTCCAATTTATTTATATTAAATTTTTATATCTTGTTTTATAATTATAATTATAATTATTATTATTATATTATGCACTTAATAATCAGACATCAAATCCCTGAGTCTACACCCACTTTCGCTCCAATTTCCTACGCCTATTCTTTGATAGAGCTTGCGGTCTAGCTTCATCCAACGTCAGTGGTTTTAGTAAGTGATCCACTTTGTCTTCAGAAGCAGCCTCCGAATGGACAGCCTCTTGTGTGGCCCTAATCTGAGAGGGAGGTCCCTCACTTTTCGTAGCCATTCCCGAGTTGCATCCATTGGCCTTGTCACCATTCAACTCATCAAATTTCTTCAATGCTATCTTCAAATTGGACAGTTTCCTTGAGTCCACCTGAAACATCTCCAGAGCCCTCAGCCTATCTTCTGGAACTTCCCACTTCTGATCTGGTTTTAGGTCAGTATCTAACCATCCTACTGAAACCTCAAGTTGCTCGATCATGGAAACAAATTCTGAGCGGGACTTAACATGAGAAAGATCCATGACAACACCATTCTCCACGTAACAGTTCAGCTCCAGCTGCATGCTCTCTTCCTGGTGACAGGTGGCGACGTACGCTTTTCTAGCGGTCTTTTTAGAACGAGCGTTACTTGGTGTATTTAAAAGCTTGGAGTATGCCTCCTCTCTTCGACATTTAGCTCGCTGGAGTTCGATCTGAATTGAACGGCGACAGCTGTCATCTCGATCGAGCCAACAAATCCCGCAGCTGGAAAAGTCAGGGTCCGTCGCGAGCGGTGTACAAGCATCATCAGAGTCTTCACAGCTAGAAACTTCTTCCTCAACCCACTCATCATAAGCAAAAACATCATAAGCAAAATCATCCTCTTCATCATCCTCTTCGGTCGCAGACGCCATTATTACAATGTTGTTTTATTGATTTTTTTTTTGTGTCTTAAAACGTTATACAGGGAGTACTAATCTCTTTTTTTTTTCTGTTGGGTTTCTTAGGATTTGCCTGATATTGAGCTTGTTTGGAGGCTAAAATCAATTCTCGATTTTGATCGTAGTAGGCCTTCATGCTATCCTTCTTACTCTCAGAATTGGCTTTGTAGCGGTTCCTTTCGAAAGTATTCTTTTTTTCACGCGCTTCTTGAAAACTGTCACGCTCCTCACATTCAATATCTTGCGACTCGCGATCGTTAGCACAACTGTCATCATTTAACTTGGCTACCTTCTTAGCACGATTCTTTTCTCTTCTAGACCGACGTGACGGCATTTTGAAGAAAACAAACCAGACACGTCAAGCATCATGTATAATTTACCAGGATTAAAGAACCAGGAATAAAGAACTTAAGTGTAAATTATGTTGAGTGATAGACTGATAGTATACTGTTGTGTTTTTAGAATATATAAATGAAAAATTTTCATATGGCTTGCGTCTGCGCCCTCGTCCTCGTCCTCGTCCTCGGCCTCTCCGGCTGTGCGTGAGATTGAGGGACAGGGGAGAATATTGCTGAGCGTGGTGCGGATATAACGGTTGGCCAGGGTACTGGGCGCGGTGGTATGGGTGGAACCCCAGGTACGATAAAAGCGCTAGTTGCTGTGATGACAGTTTGCGACTGGGTTGTAGCTGGTTCATGTGGAGGGATCAGTTGGGCTGCTGTTCTTGCGATGGTGGTTTGCGACTGTGCTGCAGCTGGTTCATGTGGAAGGATCAGTTGGGCTGCTGTGATGATAGTTTGCGACTGTGCTGCAGCTGGTTCATGTGGAGGGATCAGTTGGGCTGCTGTGATGATAGTTTGCGACTGTGCTGCAGCTGGTTCATGTGGAGGGATCAGTTGGGCTGCTGTGATGATTGTTTGCGACTGTGCTGCAGCTGGTTCATGTGGAGGGATCAGTTGGGCCTGCAGAAAGGTTTGACTGCATGGTTATGCCGGTATAAAAGGATTAAGATAAATAACACTTGCCTGGGCTACTGAGTCTGGCCACTCTGGGTCTGCGGTTAGCGGGGTTGGTAGGTTTGGACCTGGGTGCGGGTGATAGCGTTATTGGCGAATAAGCAGGATGATGAGGCTCTGATTCATCCTCGGTATCGATGGCCATAAATGAATCGTTCTGACATACTGCCGGAAATATACGATGGTGAATAGAATATATTACGACTGATATAATACTATGCTTACTTCGTCCTGGGAGAACTGGGAGAAGTCATAATGGTCTCGATGAACACATGCTGAGCTTATATATAGAAAGATTAAGAAGAATGAGGTCATCGATTGTATGCATGCTTTATAGACAGTGTTCATGTGAAGTTTAAAGCTGTGCGTTAATTATATGAAGTTTGTGAACTGAGGTCATGTCAAGTTCGAACCTTGGCGTTATATCAAATGGGGTGCAATTTTGGAGACCGCCCATGCATGAGGGCTGTATACATGACGCGTGTATCATCGTTTATACCTTTCAAGATTATCTGAATTTCGCTCTATACCTTGGTGCCCCTATAGCTTAATTTGATGGTGGTACTGTAAGGTAATGCAGCAAAGCAGATACATGCACAAATCTTTAGAGTGATGAGATGAATAACATTTGAATTTCTTACGTAGATATCAGATCCTCTCAGAAAGCATTTATAGAACGAGTCATATTATACCACTTCTACCCAATGCCATAGTCTGCTGAATTGTCATCAGGATATGATATATAAATTCAAAGGAGTTTAAATGTGTCAATTTGAACTGCCGAGGCCTAGGGGAGGACAGCCTTGCTGCAGGCTGGTGTGCTTTTTAAGCACATCACTGAACCCATTGAATCAGATGCATAAAGCAGCAAAGCACATAAACATGTGATATATGACGTCCATATTTGGTTATGTGTTACATAACTATATATGTTAGTGACTGATTGTTCGGGTGGTTGCTATAAGTATATACGACGCAGATGGAAGTGTAAGAACGCATGCATGTTTTATGTATTTTAGATAAACACACACGGAACACAACAATAAATTAATAAGTCAGAGTAGAAATCCATCTGCATAGGTTGGCTTATTAGTTGTGGTATAAATAATAATATTATAACCTACTCACAACTGTTTATTAAAACACTACAACTAAAAGTCACAAGATGTAGTTGGTGAGACACATCTGGCCAAAATTGCCCTGGCATTCTGCCTCAGTTGTGGTAATCCGCCCGTGACGTTGGGTCCGTACGCGTACACCTATCCTGTGGGTAAATGAAACAGATCAGATGTTGTCTGTGTGCTTTTTAACTCATAAGAATGAAATCCATGTCCATAGGTCAGCTTGTAAATACTTATTAGTTGTGGCAACACCCATACTGCCATAGTTAATCCCGTGTTGAACATCCGTGCGTAATGTTGGGTCCCTTGTTGGCATAGGGACAGATCTACATTGTGGGGGAATGAAACAGTTTATAGATCTTGCCTCAATCTGGTTTGCAACTCAGAAGAATGATCCATCTCAGCAATAATTCCCCCCACCCCCATGCAGTTGTGGTCAGACCTGTAGTTAATCTAAAATTTGCGTGACATCGATCCATGTAGTTTAGACATTTGACCGGTTATTAACCCCAACCAGGGGCCATTTGCTTTAATAAAGGTCAAATCCCTCCCAATGCCCCAGGGAGGAGGGGGGGGGGGCAGTGGCGTATCCAGGATTTCAGTGAGGGAGGTGCTTAAAGTGAGGTCCGATACGAAAAGTGGGGGGGGAGGGGGGGGTGCAGTTCGCTTCAGGTCCGATACGAAAAGTGTGGGGGGGGGGGTGCAGTTCGCTTCAGGTCTGATATGAAAAGTGGGGGCCTTTGTTTGGCGCACAGCAAATACGTTATCGTTAATAATTAATGGTTACAAACTTACAATTTTGGCCGAGGGGGGTGCTCAAGCACCCGGAGCACCCTCTCTGGATATACGCCACTGGGGGGTCTCACGTAACAATGATAGGTGCATAAATTATTTGTCAAATATAAAAGCGGTACATGGCTTTATTCGTTTCCTGCGAGTTGTGCTATCTACAGACTGCTCGCAAGAAACAGCACACGATATACCGGTCCCTTACGCGTGAATAAAGCTTGGACATTGCGCATGCACCCAAACGGTATACATTGCAAACTCTCCTACCTCGTAGAATTTCTTTTCCTGAAGGTGTTTATCCTTGAGATATCTCTCTTGGCCTTTGGATTTGCCTGATATTGTCTTGTTTGGAGGCTAAAATCAATTCTCGATTTTGATCGTAGTAGGCCTTCATGCTATCCTTCTTACTTTCAGAATTGGCTTTGTAGCGGTTCCTTTCGAAAATATTCTTTTTTTCACGCGCTTCTTGAAAACTGTCACGCTCCTCACATTCAATATCTTGCGACTCGCGATCGTTAGCACAACTGTCATCATTTAACTTGGCTATCTTCTTAGCACGATTCTTTTCTCTTCTAGACCGACGTGACGGCATTTTGAAGAAAACAAACCAGACACGTCAAGCTTTTGTGAGAAACTGATAACTAGAGCACTATATGAAATATAGAACGTGTTCAACCACAAGCAAGGGTTAGCTTTACTATCGTAACTTTTATGTCTTCCACGGGCCGATAAAATCTGTTGTGGGCTACTGCTAACATAATTAAGTTGCTATTGCTAACATAATTAAGTAGCTAAAGATCGAAATTGTGTCAAGCATCACTCCTCTTACGAAAATAATAAAACATCCAACTCGGCAGTAAGTTTCTAACTTATTGGTTCTAGTGCTTCCGCATAACGGCTAACATTACGCTTCAATCGTGACAAAGATACAGCGCAATAAACCTCTTATCCGAGTGAATCTTATCTTATCAGATCCGGAAGAAGAAGAAGAAGAAGAATTAGGAGAAACTTTTTTTAAGGTTCGAGGGTGGGAACGAGTGAGCGTTATCTCTGTTGTCCGAGCTTTCTAAACGTCGGCAGTTATACTACACTGTAGATATTCGACGGCTGTATCCAAATACGCTCACTAAATTCCAACTGATTCTACGGTGCATCGGCAATAATGGAATCTGGTGTTTTACTAATCGTATTCATGACACTTCAAATCCTACATAGGACCTACTAACGTAGGTCCCGATAACACTTACTTCTTCCAATAGCATCATGGCAATGCACAAGTCCTATACTTAAACTTCTGTTTCTGCAGACACTGGTTCACGTGCCACATATTTACCACCAACCGTTTCTTTCCAGAACTGTTCTCAACAACTGACAATGAGCTGCATATACATGTCTGGTCTGCCACATCCGATACGTACTGCCTCATCACCAACTCTGCGAGAGCTCCATCAACCCACCCGAGTTATCTAGTGCAGATCCCCAACCTAGATAGTATCAACAACCCATGCAGGTGAGGTGAGTTCATTCTCCCAGAGCCCAGCAAGCTCTCAAAGTTGCCCGTGAATAACAGCAGCCATCTTTCTTACACGTGTCCAACCATTGGAATTCCCAACACCTCATAGTATCATTAACATCCCCTATCACCTCGCATGCTGGACGCATGACCTCTCCACACATGCCATTTACCATGCACCGTCTATAATACCATTACGCAAAGGATACGCGCGCTTTCTTCCATGCACTTAGCGGCCAGTTTCCTCTCGGCAGCTCGGCCTTTCGTCACCAGAGGTCCTCCCCCCGGCCCAAGCCCAGAACGATCGGCCATTCGGAGACCAAGAGCTTCTGCCTGTGAACGAGGAGCCGCTTACCCTTTCAATGGCTTGTTGCGTCCTTGCCACTGCTTCCCTTGTGGCGCCCTCCTCCAAAAATCGGCATGCTCGTGCGAGGCTAGCGTCTGCCTCGCAAAATCGCTCTTCCAGATCCTTGTTGCACCTCATGTGATCGCTTTCTAAATTGGACTGTCTTCTCTTTCTTTATGCTGGCTATCTTCTCAGCCGCGTCCTCCTGCACAGTTCGCACCTCTTCGCGTAGCGATCTCATCTCCTTCGTCGACGTATTTATCGCCCCAAGGAGCTGGGCAAACTGGTCCTCCGACATACTGGCAGCCATACCAGAAGTAGATTCGTGACTGCCGGTACATGTAGTGTCGTCTTTTTCTTTTTCGCACATGTTAAAACAACCAGTGGTGTGCACTAATTCGGTAGACTGCTCTTTACTTCCCACACCAGCAATTTAAACCATCCACCACGTGGCATCCTGCCACACCCACTCATCCAGCTCCACGCTACTGGCGGGAGCTAATTTCCTGTCTAATTCATGTAATTCAAACGACATGAAATGGTATGTCCCGATAAACGTCACGTCCGGAGTAAAAACCACAGCGGTTGCCTAGAGACATCGTGTCACGTTCGCGGACCTTTGCGTAACAAAATGGCAACGCTTGTAGTCAATACTTCCCGCTCGGACAGTGATCACAGTGGCGTAGCGAGGGGGGGGGGGGCAGGGGGGGCAATTGCCCCCGGGCGCCGACCTAAGGGGGGCGCCAAAATGCCTAGGTGTTTACTATAAATAGCATTGCAATGCGTACCGGATAATAAGCCGAGGAAAGGCTTATGTTAATGCTCGTATGTTTATTGATTAGAAACAGCAAGCCCGTACATACTGTTGATGAAATTGTTATTTTCGTATAATTGGAGCTGAATTTTGGAACAAGAAATTAAGCAGCAGGGCGCCCCCCCCCCCCCCCCGCTCGTATATTTGGCCAAACGCAAGGGGGACCCCCCCCCCCCCGCTCGTACATTTGGCCAAACGCAAGAGGGACCCCCCCCCCCCCCGCTCGTATGTTCGGCCAAACGGGGGGGGGGGGGGGCACCATTAGTGCATTTTGCCCCCGGGCGCCCAACACCCTCGCTACGCCACTGCAGTGATCCTTCGGCCGATCCAGTTCCTGGTCAAACTATGCTGCCCACAGTAAGCTTGACAGAGTCTGACATACCCGGAGCCTTTTTAAATGGATGGCTTTAAAAAGGCTCTGGGTATGTCAGACTATTATGTATGTCACTTATATTTCTTGTACAGTATTATTTATATTTATTGACGGCAATTCAAATAAACCTTAGATCTATGTTTGTTGGTCTGTGATAGGAGGATCTCGAACCTCTGATGCACATTATTGCAGACCACAATAAGGAGAAGCTCTTAGCCTGCAAGACGAGGGTGGAGCTATGAATTACTGCTTTGAGGGAGGCCATTCTTTTACATATTGTTGTGGGCTATCGGACCCATACCTCCTGAGATCGATAATACCAAATCTGCAAAGGAACCATGTTCAGCTTCTCTCACCCACTCTTCATATGCACCCCTCCATCTCTTGCTTAGCACTGCATTGGGGACTGTTAAGATAGGAAGGTACACACATGTGGGTTAAACATAATCATCATTCCATACATTTAGGTCTGGATATGAGTAACATAATAATTACATTCATGCTGATAGTGACCTCTTGCTGCACCAAGCTTTTGGAGTTGTTTATCATGATTACTAATATGCACTGATGAAAATGAATGCAGCTGTTCCTCCCCCCAAAATATCAGCAGCCATCCATTGAGAACAGGAGTGGAAAGGGAACCACTATACTCCATTCAAAGGACATGTAGTGAAATCAACTTGGTTTTGACTACAATGCTCAAACATAATGCTCCAACATACAATACACAAATATCAGGGACAGACAATACACATTGTTTCATTTTGTTCAAAGTCAGATAAAATAGTTCTCCTTGAATCAGACATGCTAGTTATTTTCTACAAGCCTTAGCGAGCACACAGACTCCAATGATAATGGCTATCAATGTGATCAGTAACACCACCAGTAGAATTGTGACAATGCAACATGTCAGCTTTCGAGAGCACTTCTGCAATGGAGAAGATAAAATGATGGAATGCACACACACACATACACAAGTGCGCACACACAAGCGCATGTACACACACACACATACACACACAAAAGCACACACACCTTATTGCCTAAAGCAGTTTCCCGTTGTTTGTTGGCTTCAAGCACACGTGAGGCAGCAGTTTCCACAGCATTATAGTCTAGATGATTGTATGGAAAAGAAGTATATGCATTCCAATGTGTTACTGTTGCATATGCCTATTGCAGGCCCATAGATTAATAGGACTACGATACTCTGAAGGGGTGAAAAGTGTGTGTGTGTGTGTGGGGGGGGGGGGATTATGGCCTGATGCAAAAAGTACAATAACTGGAGAGGGGCGGAATTCAATTCTCAAAAAGGAAGGATCAATGGATACCCCTAATCCCTCCCTGCCTACGGCCTGAATTATGTTCAGCGCTCATTTATTATTATTATTTTTATCCCTGCGGCGTGTAAGCTATCGATATCAGATTTTCACCACAGGTTTCCTCTCTAGCCTTATTTTGTAAAGCACAAAAATATTCTTTCTTGGAATACTACAAGGTAGTCTAACCGATCTGGCTTACGTTTGCCCTATCTCAATCTGTATAGTGTGTAATTTAACCAAATTTGGTGGGTATCTAGATAAGTCCTTTGTGTACTGAATGAACTAACAGCGTCTAATTTTATCTCTTAAAAGTAACAAAATTAAACTTTGCACTTTCACGGTCAACTCATGCCAATGGATTAGGCAAACTGCACGAGGTGGGAACTAAATTATTGGGGCAAATCAAGTAGTTTGCTTAACAACGGATGACATATAAATCAACGAACAGATCAAGCCAATCGCTACGAAACTCTGCTAAGTACACCGATTATGAAGCGATTTCAATGTTCCTGCCAGAAGCAGAGAAAATTAATCATGTGGTGTGAAGTGTTAAAAAATAGGAAGTCGACAGTGTTAACCATTAACATTCATAGTTTCTAACGTAAAATATTATATATAAATCCACAAGCACCACAATCTTGTAGAAAGTCTTAAATGTCTATAATTATGTCTATATACAGCACTGCTTCATCTACACAATGCAATGTACTTACTAATATCCTCTCTTTCTCCAACCAACAAAGCCGTATCCTTCATCATTGCATTCAAATCATTTGTGTCGTGCTGTACAGGGAGCGGTACATACATGTACACATAACATAATACACTACAGGTACATGTACACATAACATAATACACTACAGGTACACACATGTACACATAACATAATACACTACAGGTACACACATGTACACATAACATAATACACTACAGGTACACACATGTACACATAACATAATACACTACAGGTACATACATGTACACATAACATAATACACTACAGGTACACACATGTACACATAACATAATACATTACAGGTACACACATGTACACATAACATAATACACTACAGGTACACACATGTACACATAACATAATACACTACAGGTACACACATGTACACATAACATAATACACTACAGGTACACACATGTACACATAACATAATACACTACAGGTACGCACATGTACACATAACATAATACACTACAGGTACACACATGTACACATAACATAATACACTACAGGTCACCTCCACCTTATCACATACACACCTCATCACATACACACCTCATCACGTACACACCTCCAGCTCATCACATACACACTTCATCACACACACACACCTCCACCTCACCACATACACACCTCCAGCTGAAGCACCAGTTTATTCCTCTCCAATACAGCAGCCAAGGTGCGCTCATCATATTGCACCTGCTGGCGTTCCCCAGGTATATTATCCCGAGGGCCATCTGTGCTATCCTGATGAACAAGATGGCAAGTGAGATATGAACACCCATCACCAGTACAGAGATATGAACACCCATCACCAGTACAGAGATATGAACACCCATCACCAGTACAGAGATATGAACACCCATCACCAGTACAGAGATATGAACACCCATCACCAGTACAGAGATATGAACACCCATCACCAGTACAGAGATATGAACACCCATCACCAGTACAGAGATATGAACACCCATCACCGGTACAGAGATATGAACACCCATCACCGGTACAGAGATATGAACACCCATCACCAGTACAGAGATATGAACACCCATCACCAGTACAGAGATATGAACACCCATCACCAGTACAGAGATATGAACACCCATCACCAGTACAGAGATATGAACACCCATCACCAGTACAGAGATATGAACACCCATCACCAGTACAGAGATATGAACACCCATCACCAGTACAGAGATATGAACACCCATCACCAGTACAGAGATATGAACACCCATCACCAGTACAGAGATATGAACACCCATCACCAGTACAGAGATATGAACACCCATCACCAGTACAGAGATATGAACACCCATCACCAGTACAGAGATATGAACACCCATCACCAGTACAGAGATATGAACACCCATCACCAGTACAGAGATATGAACACCCATCACCAGTACAGAGATATGAACACCCATCACCAGTACAGAGATATGAACACCCATCACCAGTACAGAGATATGAACACCCATCACCAGTACAGAGATATGAACACCCATCACCAGTACAGAGATATGAACACCCATCATCAGTACAGAGATATGAACACCCATCACCAGTACAGAGATATGAACACCCATCACCAGTACAGAGATATGAACACCCATCACCAGTACAGAGATATGAACACCCATCACCAGTACAGAGATATGAACACCCATCACCAGTACAGAGATATGAACACCCATCACCAGTACAGAGATATGAACACCCATCACCAGTACAGAGATATGAATACCCATCACCAGTACAGAGATATGAACACCCATCACCAGTACAGAGATATGAACACCCATCACCAGTACAGAGATATGAACACCCATCACCAGTACAGAGATATGAACACCCATCACCAGTACAGAGATATCACCAGTACAGAGATATGAACACCCATCACCAGTACAGAGATATGAACACTCATAACCAGTACAGAGATATGAACACCCATCACCAGTACAGAGATATGAACACCCATCACCAGTACAGAGATATGAACACCCATCACCAGTACAGAGATATGAACACCCATCACCAGTACAGAGATATGAACACCCATCACCAGTACAGAGATATGAACACTCATAACCAGTACAGAGATATGAACACCCATCACCAGTACAGAAAGATATGAACACCCATCACCAGTACAGAAAGATATGAGCATCCATCACACTGTAACAGATACTGAATTTATTTCAGCCAGTTTTAGAATCCACCCAACCCAATCATGCAACTGGGAAGTGGATTGATACTGATTGAATGGGGTTTGAACATTCAGAGCACTAGTGTGTTAACATTTTGACAGACAGCATAAGCAGCAGAGTGTCTGATTTTGCCCAAGGATCATTAGTCCCCCCACTAGCACAGGTTTTACATACCAGGAAACCTTGCCGTTTTGGTCTTTGGGGAATGGAGCCACTTTCAGTATCAATACTGCTTTTAATCTCATCCGCTTTACGCTTCAGGTCATCTACAGCACTCTGTAGAGAGTGACTGATGCGTTTGGCAGAAATCTCCTGTCCTCTCTGCACATGTGTGTGTACATGTGCATGGTTACAAGGTGATGGTCACAACACACCACGCAGGTCAGAAGGTCCTCACATCTCCAGAGGAATTGACCAGGTCCTGTAGCTGAGTTAGCAGAGTAGATGCTTGTGCTGCCTTTAGGCCACAGTCATTGACGATTCCTTCCCTAAAGGAAATAGGTAAACATGGAACCACTCAAGCAAGACAAGTAAATAGACATATGTAGGTAGGGAAGGAGGAGAGTGGGGGGGAGGAGGGGGGTTTGAATGCATCATTTTAATATGCAAAACTTACAATCTTCTAAGCAAGGCATTACTGTCAGTGTTCCTCTGTTTCTGCAGTTTGCCAAGCTCATCCACTGTGAGAAAAGATCTATGCTAAATGTCCCACACCTCTAACGGTATAAAGGACCCATACTTGCACCTTGCTATTACAGGTCAGCTTCACTCTCCCACTTGGCCTTACACCACTTTAGCCTATCCTATGCCAGAAAGTTAATGTAAATACTGGCAGTTTTCACCAAAAATGTTCTTCTCAGTCCCTCATTGTACATTCACAAGTACATCTGGTTGACTAGGTCCATTTTTGGGGGAAATGTCTGCACACATGTATAAACCACTCACCCTGGTTTCGAATGTACTGCACCAGGACTGATGCTTCCTTGCTTGCACGTTCAAACTCATCCTTATCTGGAAGTGGTAAACCGGTTATTTACTAGTAATCATGCAATTTATTAACATATATATTGCATGCACTCAAACTCTATATGTGACATCACGGGTGCTCTGCATTCTGATTGTGCGCCTAATATCATGCACACTCAGAACAACTTTTGTAACGTTAGGCATTACGCCAGACCATTTCTCACGTAGCGGTTATGTAATTCATCCGCAGCTGCGCGCCAACTTACAGTGTATCCACAATGACCTACATACATGTATAGTCTCGCGTGCCATGACGCAATAAATGAGATATTAATAAATGTCTCATTTATTGCGTCATGGCACGCGAGACTAGACCTGAGCACCCTGAGACAGTACTGAACATATGTGCTCTTACTTAACTAGGGCCCAGTTTTACCTCATGGTAGGCCAGACCGGCCAGCCGCTTACGCCGAGTTCGCTACACTTTTAGACGATGTGCTCTTATTAGGGTTGTTGGCGTGCTCATGAAGAATTGCACACATTTTCATTGCATTCCACTGGTCAACTTTGCATGACTGAGTTCTGTGACGTATTAGGGTCTGGGCACGAGACTAGGTTCAACTCAACCATAGACAAAATAAAGAGCTGATGTAGAACGGCGTATCATGCAGCACGCTCATGCATGTGTCAAATGTTAAGGCTACAAAATCGTAATCTACTCTTTAATACCTTTCAACCCATGCATATATCAACTTCAACTATTCTCCATGGTTCGCAAGAACAAAACTGCATTTAGACCTAACCTAGATCCCAAAGGAACACTATTTTATCATTCAAGCTTGCTGCATGGGAGCCAGCACATTGTTTTGAACCTATCAGTGAAGGAGTACAATAAAGTACATTCAAGAAAATAGGCTGTATTGCTAAAACAATTCGTAGCCCTACACCTAGTGTCATATACCTAATCGTGTAACGTACTGTACCGCGTAGCGTTTGGCTTTAAGACTAGCGCGAGATAAACAAATAGTTGCACTGAAAAATTCTGATGATGATGTGAAATGATCTTAATTGCTGCATTATCCAAACTCACACCTAGAACTGCTAATCTCACGTTTAACAACCCACTGCCCTCACGCTTACAAAAAAAAAAAAAAAAAACCCGTGGAGTCTTTGGGCCCCCCCCCCCCAAAGTTATAATAGAAGGGGCCCTACAATCGGAGTCATATACTACAATCAGTGTACGCGCGCGCTAGGCAATTAGCGATTAAAAAGAAGCTTGACAATGATTGTGAAGATGTTTCATAGTTTCTAGTTTGACCAAGGATTGTTAACATTACATGGATTGGAAACCCGCAAAAATTTGTGTCGCTATCCTCGTATGCATGAATTATTCATGATGCCATAGCTTGATGAGACCAACGGTAAAGACAGAGGCACACAGGAGTGTACGCCACTAACACCAGAGTTTTGACTGAGATTTCTTTGTACTCTTGTTTTCACTTTAGAAATTGGCCCATCGATACGGAAACTAGCCAGCACACAGAGGCGCCACGTGCCAAATAATGATTTCAATCGTAGCAAACAAGGTAAAAACTATATAAAGGACACTGTTGTTACATATCTGTACATAAAAAACACACACAAGCTTAGTACAGCAAGTACAAACCTCTTTAAAGGCTAAAGAAGGCTTAGTTTTGTCTCATGGTCGGGGTACGAGGCGAAACCAGGATAGTGACAAAATTTTATACGTGAGTTCAATGCGGGTTTCCAATCCATGTAATGTTAATAATCCTTGGTTTGACGTACCACACCCTGGAAACATTCCATACCCCATCGGTTAAATTACGTTATATAACGTCGACGTTACGTGCAGGTAACACAATCAGACCCGATAGGGATGCGAAAGTCTCCAGACCCTCCCAGGGCCGGTGAGAGCCGTAGTGAGGCCCGGGGTAACATATCATTTGAGGGCCCCATAGGCCCTGAAAATACGCGGGGGGGGGGGGGGGGGGGGGGGGGGGGGGGGATCCCTCTTGAGATTGGCCCGCCGGGCCCCCTATCATACCTTGGGGCCCCTATTATACCTTGGGGCCCGGGGTAAGTAACCCCGCTAACCCCCCCCCCCCCCCCCCCCCCCCCCCCCTCACCGGCTCTGGACCCTCCAAAGCCAAACGCAAAGGTCCCTCCCCCCCGGCCCCAGTATTCGTTTTGGCCGAACGCAAGGGGGACTTCAATACAAGCACACAAGTACTTTATGACGATGCGACTATGCCACATTGAGGTACGTACTAAATGTACGACTATGCCACGTTGAGGTACCTACTAAATGTACGACTATTACTACCGGGTATATGTACGGCTGTCATTCGCTCAATGCTCACACCTAACACCTTCGCAAAATTAGGAGCATCGGACAGGCATCCGCAAAAGCGAGTGCATCACATTTAGAATTGTGTTCGCAACTGGACTCACTGTCAAACCTTCTGAAACCAGTCACGTCCAGGGCCCGCGGAGGGTATTGTAAAGTGGGGGGGCAGTTGTTGTGATATAATATTCCTTCGCACCTCCCTGCATGGGAAGTTGCTCATAGAAATGCGCATACAAATATAAGCCAAATGCACAAAAATCCTACCAAAATATCGCTTTCTCAGAGGCCAATATTAGCTGTTCTGTCGCTATTAATCATGAGAGTAGCTAAGTTATATGAGTATTGAATCTAATTTGATTCGTGCTTGAACGATGCCGCGCGAGCTGGTGAAAAAGGTATGTCACTATAACTGCATTAGTAACCGGGGGATTGACCACAAGATCAGTTTAAACCTCCGAAATTAGGCCCTTTTCACATAGGTCAAGGCTTTGAAAAGCACTGTAAATTTAGTGGAATTCTCCACTTAGCAAGCTGGATCTTTGTTTCGGGCAGTTCTTTAATAATTAACCCCCAAATTTGGCTCGCATAGACGTATGGCAAAACTGTCACATTATCGTTAGACTCATCGTAGAAGTTTCTGCCGATATCTTTCGGAGTAAGCACGTTTGGAAGAACGTAGCTATGCTACACTGCTTCTTACAAGGAGGTTCTCCCATTGTGTCGGTTGGCTATCTATAAAACACAAGCAAATATATTTCGGAGTTTCCTTCGTCAAGCAAACAATCAAATCGCTATAAGATACAAGCGTCAAGCACTGCACAAAACAAAATAACAAAAGTCCGGCTGGTCTGCTATAGATTGATGGAACCGCCGCGCGCCTGCATGCGTGTGTACGTGTACGTACCTGTATGCATCCGCGATAATTAATACGTACATTATGTTTAAACATTAGCTTTACATGTTAAACACAAATTTCAATATTTAACTAGTAAACTATGTAACTATGTATGAGTCAACTATCTAAGTAGAGATCTGAGACTTTAGCACGGGGACCTGCCCTTGCAAGAAATGCTCTGGCATTCGAGCGCACAAGGGAAAGGTTTAGTCTCGAATAAATGCTGTCCAGAGTGGTGGAAGTGGAGGAGTTAACCTGAACTGAAAGGCGGGAAGCAAGTTTCTTGAAGGTGTCAGAGGCAAGTTGGCCCCATGCCCCGAATGAATCGACAACAAGCGGTATGCAGCTCCAGCCTAGTTCTGCACAAATCCCAGAATTTGCTACGTACATTAAATAAATTAATATTATCGGCCAAAAAAGTGGGGGGGGGGGGGGCAACTGCCCCCCTTGCCCCCCCGGCTCCGCGGGCCCTGTTGTTAGCTAATTTGCGATGCATTCCTCATTACGTGACGCGGCGTGATTAACGCTCATTGGAACAAGTCGTGTATACACATGTGTAGGCATTTCCCCAGACCCTACGCAAGGGTGTGGCTACGCCAGACTAGTACTGTACCGCGAGATAAACAAATAGTTGCACTGAAAAATTCTGATGATGATGTGAAATTATCTTAACTTGCTGCATTATACTAATCTCACGCCTAGAACTGCTAATCTCACGTTTAACAACCCACTGCCCTCACGCTTACAAAAAAAATAACAACCAAAAAAAAAAACCCGTGGAGTCTCTGGCCCCCCCCCCCCCCCCCAAAGGTGCGCTACAATCAGAGTCCACGGTGGTCTGCTCTCATTGAACGCAAGCCCTACGCCCCGAAAAATTGAAATGGTTACGTACACCCATAGCAACGAACCTGACAACCGATGCCCTTTAGAACCAGCTGTGCACAAGGTACATAAAACGTAATCAACACCTAAAAGCCAGACTAGCAGTGATAAACACCTTTGAACTATATTGTAAGCAAAAATCACGTGGCCTGGTGTTGCCAACTGTCGGCTCTGGTTCTTCAAACCTATCGACTTACGCACGGCGATCACCGACTACATGTGTTCAAAAAACGACAACGACGCTCGGTGACTGAAGTGGAACATGCCAAAGCTATCACAGTAAAGTTAGTTGTTTGTACTGTTGTATTTTGGTACAGGTTAGTGGCAACGCATTTTCTGAAGTAGATTCCTAGCCTTTGAAAATCCACCATTTTGGTGTCTTTTTGGGGGTGGGGGAATTAATATTTGCGCAATGAAGTTTGGTTTTAACAGAGCGTTTAAAATATAGCCTTACATTTCTTTTGACTCCATGCTCGTATGTAAATAGATTGAGCTTGAACTGAATTAGTATTTATTCTTTACTCTCTTGGCTGGAGGGGGGATGGCAGCTACCAATTGTGGCTCAATACTTAGTAAGTGTTCTTGCACAATGCGCATCAGGTTCTGCATGTGGTTGTGGATTGGAGCAAATGTAAAGCCAAGAATTTGGCATGAATTGACTTAGCCCCCTAAAAAGGGGGCTATTTCTCCTTTGAGGTTATCGGGCTGGATATGTGGTGTATCTTTTCCTCACCAGCCAGACAGATTCCTGATGATTCGAGCCACCTGAAACACCAGTGAGTTAGAATTGAGCCTTTGCTGTATGTTGTAACATACCGCCTTAGAAGCCTCAGTGTATTTCAAGGTATGGCAAGCCCAGCCTTAATCGACTGGTAGAGATGGCCCTCTTCAGTAATCCCGCTGCTTGCTTTTTCTCAGGTGTAAGTGTTGGTACACACTCATGCTCTTCATAGCCACCATCCTTAATATCCCTGCTGTAGTCTGTATACAGTGCTCCAGAACATCTGACAGCAGCATTATCACACTTGATGATAGTTGACTAGGGGACCATCCTGGTGACCATCCTCTGAGCAGCAGATGACCATCCTCTGAGCAGCAGGGGACCATCCTCTGAGCAGCAGGGGATCATCTGAGCAGCAGGGGACCATCCTCTGAGCAGCATGGGATCATCCTCTGAGCAGCAGGGGACCATCCTCTGAGCTGCAGGGGACCATCCTCTGAGCAGCAGGGGACCATCCTCTGAGCAGCAGGGGATCGTCCTCTGAGCAGCAGGGGATCATCCTCTGAGTAGCAGGGGACCATCCTCTGAGTAGCAGGGGACCGACCTCTGAGGAGCAGCAGGGGACTATCCTCTGAGCAGCAGGGAACCATCCTCTGGGCAGCATGGGACCATCCTCTGGGCAGCATGGGACCATCTCTGAGCAACATGGGACCATCTCAGAGCAGCAGAGGACTATCCGTCCTCTGAGCAGCAGGGAACCATCCTCTGGGCAGCATGGGACCATCCTCTGGGCAGCATGGGACCATCTCTGAGCAACATGGGACCATCTCAGAGCAGCAGAGGACTATCCGTCCTCTGAGCAGCATGGACGGTTCATAGCATCATATGCTGCTATCCACTTTCGGAGGCATTTGGAGCACACCAGTGCACCACACTGCAGTTCCAGTGGCTGTGAGAGCTGGTGTTGGAGCACAGTGCACACTTCAGCTTCTTTAGCATTGACAGGTTGTTAGCTCTTGCCAAAGGTGGGCTATAGGCTCACTATGGAGAACTAGAGGAGGGGCAATCTTCTCAAGATGACCTCTACCAAGTGTTTACCTCTCATGATGTCATATGTTTACTTGTTTTGCCATTCAAATAGCATCACTGCACATTTGTGATGCACTCACTTTGTGATGGCACAGATGGTTCTCTACATACCCACCTTACATTGCATGCAGAACATCTCAGGGTGACATCATCCCCAGATGTGTCAATGTCAAAAGCAATTTTCAGCTCAGCTGAGAATGCTATGCACTCAGAGCTGGTTCTTTTCTTTGCCCTGTACTTCGTTAGCCTCTGCCCACACACTCTGCAATGTATGGAAATTGTAATCCATACCTATAATGTTTATATGTATAGGGCAAAACCACAACGTACGTCGATTATTCATGAAATACGCTCAGCTTGTTCGTGGTGACAGAAAATGCGTTGCCACTTCAGGTTAGTAAATTCTGGTAGCCACATGCCTCCTGAGCATCGCTGTAGTACTCTTACCTTCCAGTTCAGTCACCAAAGGCTATGTCGTCGAATTTAGTAACGCCCTCCTTCTAAATACGTATCGCGTGACCTTGCTAAACGGTATGCGCATGCTATCGATGTGGAATTTCAATTGTGCGCATCGACTGGACATGACAGGTAAAGGAATGCAGTGCTTAAGTTCGTTTTCACTTTTTGATTTGCTAGTTCTGGTGAGTCATGGTTTGCTTTTAAACATCAGATGTCTATAATGAGCCATCAGTTTAGAAATATATGGTAATACCGTAAATGATCTAATTATTGACTTAGTTTCCAGCCGCATACAACCGTGAGTCATATACTACAATCAGTGGACCCTTTGCATGATAGATCGGAAGTACGATAAACGTTACGTCTGGAGTAAAAACCACAGCGGTTGCCTAGAGACATCGTGTCACGTTCGCGGACCTTTGCGTAATAAAATGGCAACGCTCGCAGTCATTCCTTCCCGCTAGGACAGTGATCTATCGGCCGATCCAGTTCCTGGTCAAACTATGCTGCCAACAGTAAGCTTGACCGAATCTGACATACCAGGAGCCTTTTTAAAGTCATCCATTTAAAAAGGCTCCGGGTATGTCAGACTCTGTTAAGCCTACTGTTGGCAGCATAGTTTGACCAGGAACTGGATCGGCCGAAGAATCACTGTCCGAGCGGGAAGGAATGACTACGAGCGTTGCCATTTTATTACGCAAAGGTCCGCGAACGTGACACGATGTCTCTAGGCAACCGCTGTGGTTTTTACTCCAGATGTGACGTTTATCGTACTTCCGATCTTTCATGCAGTAATAGCGATTAAAAAGAAGCTTGACAATGATTGTGAAGATGTTTCATAGTTTCTAGTTTGACGTACCACACCCTGGAAACATTCCATACCCCATCGGTTAAATTACGTTATATAACGTCGACGTTATGTGCAGGTAACACAATCAGACCCGATAGGGATGCGAAAGTCTCCAGACCCTCCAAAGCCAAACCCTGCCCCCGGCCCCAGTATTCGTTTTGGCCGAACGCAAGGGGGACTTCAATACAAGCAATGACGATGCGACTATGCCACATTGAGGTACCTACTAAATGTACAACTATGCCACGTTGAGGTACCTACTAAATGTACAACTATGCCACGTTGAGGTACGTACTAAATGTACAACTATGCCACGTTGAGGTACGTACTAAATGTACAACTATGCCACGTTGAGGTACCTACTAAATGTACGACTATTACTATCGGGTATATGCCACGTTGAGGTACGGCTGTCATTCGCTGCATGCTCACACCTAACACCTTCGCAAATTAGGAGCATTGTACAGGCATGAGGCATCCGCAAAAGCGAGTGCATCACATTTAGAATTGTGTTCGCAACTGAACTTACTGTCAAACCTTCTGAAACCACCAACTGTACCGTAGCGCGACATTTCTCACGTGACACCTTCAATTGCATAGACCTACGCTGCCTAGATTATGAGCAATTTGATAGCACATCCGGAGGCAACGAAAACCAAGCGAAAACCGCGTCCCGAGGCAGCCATAGCGAAGCTTGAACCTTGCTATCACATTCCAGGGCCGTAGCATCGATAAAAGAACCGGTCCGGCCACAGAAGAAATGAACATGTAGAAAGTCCCGGGGAGGGTGTAGTTGGGCGTGGCCCACCCTTCGCGTATTGGCCAATACGCGCGCGAAGGGCGGGCCACGCCCAACTAGGGAGGGTGCGGGAGGGGGGCACCCCTCCCGCCCAGTCAGGGGGTACGGGAGAGCGCTGAAAGCTCCCCCATCGGGGTCTGGGGCGTAGCCGCAGGCCCCCAGGAGCCAACGCTTTCTGATACACTGTACGTAAAACATACAAAAACTACTCGCAGGAAACGAATAACGCCCACAAAAATTAGCGGTTACATGAAAGCGGAAGCACTAGAACCAACAAATTTGGAACTTACTGCCGAGTTGGATTTGTCATGATTTTCGACACATATTTCAATCTTTAGCTAAGTTAGTTTTATTAGTAAACAGGCACCCGCCCGACTGCATGGTCCCTCAGGTTAGACATAAATGAGTGAAACAAGATATCGTTAGTAACTGAACTCATGTAGATGATTTAGGCCAATTGTTAAAAGGGAGCTTGCTAGCTGTACCGTAGCTGTACCAGTTAGTTTTGAATTTATAATTGGTTGGCAACATATGGTGTGCTAGTCTCGCAAGCCAGACGTACTATGACGTGGTCTGGGGACTAGCACAAGTAGTACTACTCGTGCTAGTCCCCAGGCCACGTCTTAGTACGTCTGGTTTGCGAGACTAATGGTGGGCTAGCCCCTTTTACATGTAAAAATTCGCCGATCCGTATTATGAATCTCATTAAAAGAGACGGATCTTACAGCTTGTTGTACGAAAATACGTTCGTCCGATGTCAAAAAAAAACTGTGCGCTTTTAGAGAAAGAAAAAGGTCGTGCTCCGTTCTTGTACCCGGTGCCGTTTTTCTCGTTCTCTTCTTCCTTGTTTTAACGCTGGATAGGAACAAAGGAATGAAAAGCTTCAGAATCCATCTGCGTAGATCTACATTTCCAATTTTTCAGCGGGACTTTTAGTTCTAGCCCTATCAAACCTCACTGTAACATACTGTACAGTACTTGTTTCCTTGCTTTTGTACCACCAATCCTACATCCCACAAATCACTTTCTCGGTAGAGAAGTTTTTGATTTACTTGTACTATCTTGTTCTCAGCGCATGTATTTTTCAATTACACTGAACAGTATATGATTACACAGTACACGTTAATTGCTTTATTGTCCTCCAGACCATCTTGGTGCTTGGTTTTATGGAAATATATGGGCTTATGCTCGAGTTTTTGGTACTATTTGATAAATTACTCACGCTCCGAGGGCACAAGTAAAAATCATATGTTTTGCAAATGTTATTTTTGTTAGAGCACAATAATATACGTCTAAACGACACTCTGAACTAATGTAACACACCTAAACCCATACTTCTCCATAGTAAACGAGCACCAATATGGTGGCTAAATAGATGATGAATGCTATTAAATCACGCGATGGAAGAGCGCCAGGACCCCCCCCCCCCCCCCCCCAATAATTTATGTACCTAGGGACGAGGCTAGTACTACTGCTACATATCTATCAAGTTCTACCTATACATGTACATGTAGGATCAAGGATTATTCGGTATACATGTACCTATCCAACTAGGTCTTTACCTAGGGTCGTTATTAAATGTGTCAAATCTGCTGCACTGAATCTGTAGAAATTTGAATTAAATGTGGTTTGATAATCCTAAAAATGGATTGGAAGCATTTGGCAAAACACTTACAGCATAGTACATGTATAATGACTTGACTTTGGTCCACCTTCTTTGAAGCATTTATGGCACACCATATTGCATAGTGAGCTATAACTATTCATAATTCACCCCATCACTGATATCTCAATGGAAATTACATATTCAAACACATAAAAGCAAAAATACACAAATCAGATCTATAAAAAGACTAGGTCACTGTAGCTGGCATACACTGGTGTAAGGGTGGAAGTCCCACAGTGGTAGCCGAAGGGTTTGGAATTCCATGAAAATGCTTACGTCTCAATGGTTGTCTAGAAGGAAGGGGAGGCATGGTGGGGGGGATGGGTGGTAGGGTGGACTGGTGACTGTTCAGCTCATGTCCCTCACGAAGACCAGCCAGCCTCTGTCGCTGAGCTGTCCTCATGGACTTCCAGTTCATTAGAAACTGTCGCTCTGTGTCTGCAACCTCTTTCCCATCAAGCATCCCTGCAGGGGCAATGATGGTCCAAGTAATGCACCATCACTAGAACACTTCGGATGCCCTGCCTATGCAGCCTTGGACATGGCATAGCAATGTAACTCACCCATATATGGACACACTGTAATGACTTTGTCTCTGTACTTGTGGTGTTGGCTTATAGGATTCCCTAGTAGATCCATTTTGAACAGCTTTTTCCAATGCTTGAGTACTTTGGAAAGGTCCTATTGTGAGTTCAGAGTTTCATGCATTTTATAATTTACAAGTGTAGTGTTATTGTATTTGGTGTATATACTGCGCATGCGTGGTGGGGGGATTATTATTAAACTCCTGTTTGGTGGCAACCATTAGAACAAGTATCCGGCACCATCACACAACCTTCTGGTCTATGAAGAGAGGCTGAAAGCATTGAATGGCTTGGAGGCATGTACATATGTGTAAATGGGCTAGGATAAGCATGATTTAGTTCCATGACAGCATTGAAATCTGAACTACAGTGTAGTGGAAACAATATTAAATGATTATGGTTATCAAGAAAGTGCTGGAACATAAACGGCTAAAAGCATGTATAACCCCATTAAGCCCATTTTTATTTTAGTGACCTTCACACTCAAATTGTAATGTAGACAACTGATATGCCAAGATAAGCTAAACATGATCTAAGCTACAAAAAGTACTGACACACCTCCTAATGTGTAAACACTACCAGCTGAGCTACAACAGCTTCTGCTCCCTAACACATATTAATGTGAATACCTTCATATGGCAGAGCTGGTTATCTGAGGCTATGAAGTGGTTCAGTTCAGTGAGGCAGCTGAGGTCCTCAATAGTATCCAGACCATTTCCTGACACATTCAACACTTCCAATGATGGCTGAAACAAGAGGGTCTATTTATCAACACAAAGTGCAGGTACAGGCATAAATGCTGGTCCAGAGAATAAGACCACAGACAGCTCTTGCCTCATTGTCCTTCTCCACATACAAATTCACACCCCTCACACACACAGTTTATATAACTCACTGCAACAGCTTGCAAAGATCGTGGTTCAAACAGAAGCTTCTCTCCTTCTGGCATTCTTTGGTGGGCAATGTGCAGCTCTTTCAAGTCCTTTGCTGACTCCAGCCCCTCCACTACAGTGATAGCATTGCCACTCAGATAACTGTCAAATAAAGGTGCACAATAGAACAATTGAAGAAGCAGTCCTTCAAAGAGATTTTTTTTACCCCTTTCCAGGGAATTTATGAAATGAGGTGGAGAATTTTCCTGATATAAATTAGTGCTAGTTATCCAACCAGATCTCACTTACATGGTACACAATAGTCTCAGTGCAACCATAGATTTAACACAAATCTATGGTGCAACACACACAAACATACACACAAACACATACATATGCACACACAGTGTGACACACACACACACACACACTCCATAACCATGTTAGGCTTACAGCTTAGTCAGCTTGCAGAGAGATGAAAGGTTCTCTATTCTAGTAATGTGATTGTTCTGAAGGTAGAGATGGGTGATTGACGTGAGTGAGCCGAGATGTTCTATGCGCGGTATCAGGTTATCGTAGAGATAGAGAACACGAAGACTCTTGCACTGGTCAAGATTTTCCTGTGCACAACAGCGCCATTAAAGAGCCCTGTAACATAAATGTGTTCAGACTTACAATCACTTGAACGCCTTTCTCTGCACAAAAGAGATGCGTGATACGCTTCAGAAACTGCTCTTGAGACTCATCCTTTCTTCGCTTCGCTTGCCCTGTACAGCGGCATAGCATATCTATTGTTATCTTCGTCATTGCAGATCATTCTAATTGACGAGTGGAATATTATTATTTGTTTATGTGCGCTCCTAGCAACGTGCAACAAACGAACTAATTTGCCAATAATTTTAATATTGCGCTCTCCACGTGATGCAGAGTAGGGCTTTTGCTGTTGGGATTGGAGTCTTAGCAGGTCTTGTTATCGAACGCTTTAGAAGCAAACCAACCGAAAACGTGAATTTAAATAAAGAGGAAGGCTCAGAAGTGACTGCCATTTTAAAGTTAGGCCCCATAATTTAGATTTTATTAAATAGCTGTGTCACCATAATAGGCCTAGGCCTATGCACAGTTTATAAGTTTAAGCGTCTGGTGAACACCATGGTTTTTTAATTTAGGTACGGATCTCCGCAGTCCTGTGTTTCCACCCATACATATAGCGGGCACGCGTTGGAATATGACAGGAGTAAAAAGATACCTGTATGGGTTGCTGAGAGAATCACGAAGGATAATATCCACGGCAAACATGCTGACAGAGAGAATTCCAAATTCAGGGTAAGAAAACGATCCAAAATCAATTTATGGAGAATAGAACATGAAATAGGCCTACATGAATTTAGTGGTGCTTGATTTTCAGTAACAATTTTGCCTTTAAAAATGCGTTCACACATTAATTTCCATGCATCTCATGGGTGAGTGTGTAAAATGCTCTTCACACGTGTGCACATGCAGCCAGATCCAGCACTCCCTGTGATTTTTTCGGCAACCAACAAGGACTACTGGGACAGTGGGTGGAGCCGAGGCCACATGGCTCCAGCAGGGAACTATAAACATTCCCAAGAAAGTATGGATGACACATTCTACCTTACCAACATCGTCCCTCAGGACATTGACAATAATGGAGGGTTGGTTGTGTATGCAGGAGATGGGTTCAAGACCTATATTCTTCCATGGACAGGTACTGGAACCGTCTTGAAAACTTCTGTAGGGATCTGGCATTGAGATATGACGAAGTGAGCATAATCAGCGGTCCAGCCTTTCCTGTACAGCAGACTCCAGAAGGGAAGAAGTTTGTTCACTTTGAGGTTTGTCTGCTTTGGATTGGCCTTACGTGTAGATAGATGTAAGTTGTGGTTTTTATTGTTTATTTATTTTTTTAAAAGCCTTTGCATTGCAATGTACTGTAGTAAGAAGAATGGAAGGATCGTACACTAGGCAACATGCTGTGTGCAACTCAAATGAATATGGGTAAAAGTTCAGTAAACCATCAGTAAACTAAACTTTTTTTACCCATATCGTTTAGAGCTACATGTACATGTAGCTGTTGCATGATAAGGCGATCTATTTGTTATTCATGCCTGTATTCACATCAGGTTATTGGTGAGAACAATGTAGCTGTCCCCTCCCATCTATACAAACTGGTGTTGGCTGAAAGTGACACCAAGGCTCCACTCATTGGTATGCGTTATGTGTGGGTATGCTGTACATGTTTGTGTATGTATGTAATTAAATTTTAATGCTTGTATGTGGGTGTACATGGTAGATGTATGTATGTGTGCGTATACAAGTGTGCGTGTCTGAGTTTTGCCTTGCCCATTGGTACAGGGGCATTTGTCGTGCCAAACAGACCACTTAGGGATGAAGAACTCTCTCAGTTTAAAGTTGGTCTTGAACAGCTGGAAGCAATGACTGGAGTTACCTTTCACCCCAAGCTCGACAGGAGCAAGGCAGGTGTTACCAGCACACACACACACACACACACACACACACACACACACACACACACACACACACACACACACACACACACACGCACATGCACACACACACACACACATATGCACACACACACACACACACACACACACAACACACACATTCAGGCTATGGGAAGGGTATGACCTCTGGTTGGACAGGCTATGGGAAGGGTATGACCTCTGGTTGGACAGGCTATGGGAAGGGTATGACCTCTGGTTGGACAGGCTATGGGAAGGGTATGACCTCTGGTTGGACAGGCTATGGGAAGGGTATGACCTCTGGTTGGACAGGCTATGGGAAGGGCATGACCTCTGGTTGGACAGGCTATGGGAAGGGTATGACCTCTGGTTGGACAGGCTATGGGAAGGGCATGACCTCTGGTTGGACAGGCTATGGGAAGGTATGACCTCTGGTTGGACAGGCTATGGGAAGGGTATGACCTCTGGTTGGACAGGCTATGGGAAGGGTATGACCTCTGGTTGGACAGGCTATGGGAAGGGTATGACCTCTGGTTGGACAGGCTATGGGAAGGGTATGACCTCTGGTTGGACAGGCTATGGGAAGGGTATGACCTCTGGTTGGACAGGCTATGGGAAGGGTATGACCTCTGGTTGGACAGGCTATGGGAAGGGTATGACCTCTGGTTGGACAGGCTATGGGAAGGGTATGACCTCTGGTTGGACAGGCTATGGGAAGGGTATGACCTCTGGTTGGACAGGCTATGGGAAGGGTATGACCTCTGGTTGGACAGGCTATGGGAAGGGTATGACCTCTGGTTGGACAGGCTATGGGAAGGGTATGACCTCTGGTTGGACAGGCTATGGGAAGGGTATGACCTCTGGTTGGACAGGCTATGGGAAGGGTATGACCTCTGGTTGGACAGGCTATGGGAAGGGTATGACCTCTGGTTGGACAGGCTATGGGAAGGGCATGACCTCTGGTTGGACAGGCTATGGGAAGGTATGACCTCTGGTTGGACAGGCTATGGGAAGGGTATGACCTCTGGTTGGACAGGCTATGGGAAGGGTATGACCTCTGGTTGGACAGGCTATGGGAAGGGTATGACCTCTGGTTGGACAGGCTATGGGAAGGGTATGACCTCTGGTTGGACAGGCTATGGGAAGGGTATGACCTCTGGTTGGACAGGCTATGGGAAGGGTATGACCTCTGGTTGGACAGGCTATGGGAAAGGTATGACCTCTGGTTGGACAGGCTATGGGAAGGGTATGACCTCTGGTTGGACAGGCATGGGAAGGGTATGACCTCTGGTTGGACAGGCTATGGGAATGGTATGACCTCTGGTTGGACAGGCTATGGGAAGGGTATGACCTCTGGTTGGACAGGCTATGGGAAGGGTATGACCTCTGGTTGGACAGGCTATTGCAGATAGGTAGGTGCCCATTGCTGGAAGAACAATTGTTGTTACCTTCACTTTTGGAAAGTACAAGGTTGATCAGGTGATGGATTGTAAATGTTGACATTAGCCACTACAGAATGTGGTTGTGATGCAGAATATTCCTTCTACATGTAGTACATGATAGTTGCCATGGCAATTGCCATTTTCTCTGGTAGGCAACCCATAGCCAGCTCTGGGTGTTCTATTTATGGATGGTGGTGGTGGGGGGATTGTACTGTCCTTACATATAACCATACCAATGTTCCCATGCCTGATCCTGCATATAACCATACCAATGCAATGTTCCCATGCCTGATCCTGCATATAACCATACCAATGCAATGTTCCCATGCCTGATCCTGCATATAACCATACCAATGTTTCCATGCCTGATCCTACATATAACCATACCAATGCAATATTCTCATGCCTGATCCTACGTATAACCCCAGTGTTCCATGGACGATACACTTTTCCCTTTCAGGCTCTTGACCTATGTGAGACTCAGGGTTGCAAGCTCCTTTCCCACGATGAGTTCAGCAGGTGGTTTTATGCCAAGAGGTGAGTTGAGGCTGTTGCACACATATCATAAGGTCTCTACACTACTCCTGAACTATTAGTGGTATACCACCATCAATTATCCATATGTATACATGGACTATCAATTCAGGGATTTGCAGCCAAGTTTGCAACAGGGGGTGGGTTTCGGAATATATAAAAATATAGGGGGATGGGCAAAAATAAAAGTCTTCCCTTTGCACCATTAAATGGTATGCCATGCAGTTTTATTTTGACATGGCACATGTAAACCAGGGGGTGGGTAGGGGGTGGATAGGGGGTGGGAGCGGTAATCCCTGATCATATCACCCAACCCCCTTTGCCGTGCCATCTCATTATAACCATCATGTAATTTGTCTGTCCCGTCATGCAATCATGTGACCCAACTCTACTTAACAGAATCAGCAAGTCTCGAAAACTGGAGGATGTTGAACGTGCTTGGAAGGAGCTCACAAAGAAGGGGATCAAGCCTGATGAACAACTAACCCAAGCCTACATCAAGAGAAAGCAAGAGTTGGAGAAACACAAATGAGCCAAGGAAGTGTAGCATTTTGGTTGACAAATGTAGAGACCTCCAGTTGAAAATAATTATATATTGTAAAGGATTCACCGTCCCCCACATTGCAACGTGACTTACGCCAATCACTCAGTTATATGGTATAACCACTTCCACTTCACTGATACAAAATGCACATTAAATACTCTACCCTATACATATGTCCAGCTGCCTATATGTTTCCGAATCGGTCCGCGGATCAGTCTTTTTAGGCAGCTGTACATGTATACATGTAATGTGTCCGGTTAGGTCGGGTCCCCAGACCCTGACATATATATTATGTGAATGTAAAGAGATGGCTGTGGGATGCATTAAAGGTGTAGAGGCATAAGGACATTTTATTGTACAGCAGTGATTGATGCCCACAGCTGGTCTACAATGGGCTGTACTTTCAGAAGGAATTCCTCCCATGACGGAGCATCATCGTCAATCACCAAATCCTTGTACTGGCGCACACAAGTGTAGTCTGCTATGCTTCCCAGCTGCTTTATTTGGTTTGATAGCAGCAGGTAGCATATTAAGTGAAAGAGGACTTTCCTCCCTTGAGCTTGGTTAGATTTGGCGAAGTGCTTTTGGGCCACACGGAAGTCTCTCTCCTTCGTTCCGCTGAGCGACACCATTAGAGTCTCTTGTTTAAACTGAAACTGCGTTCTGAGCTGAAAATCTTCTTTTAATACGAAGCTCCGCGGAAGCCAAAGGGTCATCATAACTTGCATGGAATGGGCCCTTACCATCGTAGTGTAGTCTGACTTCGAAACGATGAACGCTTCCAGCTGGCCCTTGTGGGTGTTAACTGGCTTTTCGCCTTGCATCTTCTCAACCAGAACAATCAGGTCCCAGTCGCTACGCTTGTGACAGGTTCCCCACAAGTGGCTGCCACAAACATAAACACACAGGACATTCTCTTCGTCCAGCCCAAATGTATGAATGATTTGCACTAAATTAGGAAAGCGGTGACCAGCGCCACAGACACGTACCTCTTCCGTATCCATGAGGATGAGGCTTTTGTAGTACGTGTTACTAAATTTAGACTGGTACTATGATCTCTCAACACATAAAAATTAGATAGTAATAAAACAAAAGCCTTAACCCGCACGTGCTTTTTCTTGGTGGGCGAATTTAAAAAGGAAGAAATCAAGTATTATAGTCCAAAGGAGGTGTTCGCGAACTAACCGAAGGACAAGGTTAGTTTATTGTTTTACGCATCCATTAAGGTGTTGGTAGGTATATATGTCTTTAAATGTTTAAACTAAAATGGCGGGGTTCAACTTGCTTGATATGGTATAAGTGGTCTGGGCGTTGCTGCATACCCCGTTTTAATTTGACTTGTACGTACTGTGGCCATTTCATGATCGCCCGAGCACGTTAGCATGTGTAGTTGTCTTCCAAAGCCTGTAGAACTCTGTTCATCAGTTCAGCGTGTCTGTATTGCATGTAAGGTAAGGGACGTGGACCCAGTTACAATAAAGTAATTTGAAATCATGCGGAGGTGTGTCTGCATAGCAAGGTGCAGCTGCAACACAATTTGATAGTCGCTTGGGTTGCCATGAGATCACAATGATCATCAAGTACCGGGTTTACGTCGCTTATGGCTTGACAAGGCTTTTCCACGCTTTTGACACAGAACCCAACCTGAATTGCAATGCACTTTCCAGTCGCACCTGTCCTTCTCCCTCCTTCCCTTTTCACTTCTTTTAATAGACTTACTTTGTTGTTGCGCTTCACCTAATTCTTTCCACGTCTTGCTCGTAATTTCTTTCATTCTTTCTCCCGTTTTATTGCTCATTCTTTAATGCCTCATTTGGTTATCAGTTAGCAACCTGTTAACTAGATGCGTTGTAAGATCAGTTGTGATTGTAGTAGGCAGCTGGTGCCGCAGTTTTAACTTGAGGAGCCGCTGTGGGCGGTACACATGTACTTTAATCTGTAGCATCTATGTTGCTACATGTAGACAAGATGGGGGGTTTTGCTGGACAAGATGCCAACGTACACCTTACATGAAAACTTACATCATTGCATGGGGCAATAGTAACAGTAACTGTAGCTAAGTTTATTGATCCCAATGACAAAGCACACATATTCTGTCTTGTTTGAGGAAGCTGGTCTGTTATAACAATCAGAAATGTAGACAATGTTCCAGGCTGCATTGTGTCATTTAAAAAGGTTTGGGGTTGTCAAAGCTGCATTTGCTAAAAGTACAATTGGGTTTGGGGTTATCAAAAATAAAGTACAGTGCAGTTGGACTGTACCTACCATTCTATTTACAAACTAACTCACCTTCCCCCATTCTCTCTCCTCCCCATGGTTCCTAACCAATCCTCAAGTGATGTGACCTATGACCGTCTTCGGACCACAAGGAACATGAACCCGTGTGTAGCGGTAACACTTGGTGTCGAGCAGCTGGCGTTGGTTACTGAAGTAGCTCCTGATGGCAAGTTCTTTGTGCAGCTGGACAATGATGAAGCCTACGGGCTTCCTGATCTCTCCTCGGAAATCTGTCTGTTGGCTGCGACACTTCCAGCACTGTCTGCCCCCGCTGTTAACATGCGTTGCTATGCTCACTCCTCTGCTGACGACCTGTGGTATCGCGGCATCATCACAGATGTGAAGGGCTCAAACTGCGTCGTCTTTTACGTTGACTACGGCAACACGGAAACACTCCCTCTACCCAGGCTGCGCTGCGGGACGGATGCGCACTTTGCAATGCCGTACCAAGCAGTGTGTTGTCAGCTCATTGACTTCCTGCCAACGGACGGAGACTGGGGCCGTGTCTTCAGGGCCTTCCAGGGTTTGGTTTTGGACAAGGAGCTGACCTTGGTGTTTCACATGCAGGATCACACCCTCAGGTCTGCCATTGGACTGCCTTGCTATCGTGTGACAGTCCTGGACAGGACTGACAGTAAACTTTCCATTGCGAGGAGGCTAGTGGATGAGGAGTTGGGTCAGTACTGTCTTAGCAGACAGTACATTGAGGTGGGTAGGAGTGCCTCTGCCATTGTATCGTACAGCGAGTCTCCAGACAGATTCTGGATCCAATTGGTCGAATATAACGACGCGCTCGAGGAACTGATGGCGTCATTGAACAGTCAGGAGTGGCTCTCCAAGCGAAGACCTATACCGTTCTCAGCTCTCTCAAGTGGGGTAGCCTGCTGTGTCTCGTATGATGAGGACGGGAGGTTCTACCGTGGAGAGATCACCAAGGCAACAGCAAGTGAAGTAACTGTGCTGTACATTGACTACGGGAACAGCACCACGGTGGCCCCGTCGGCCGTCCTTCAGCTGGCTCACGACTTTGTGACTTTGCCAGCTCAGGCACTGCAGTGCCAGCTTGATGGTGTGGAGCCCGTGAGGCAGGGCAGGGGTGCAGTAGGAGTGTGGAGTGAGGCTGCCATCCAGCTCTTCGCAGACAAGTGCAGCGAAGAAGAGCTTGATGTCGTCTTTGGACCTCAGGTGTCTCCGGGAGTTTATAAGGTCACACTCTCAACTAATGCCACGGGCAAGCTCGCAGCTTGGCTGGTGCTACAAAAGGTAGCAGAGGTTAGCACAAAGGGTATCCACACAACAGGTGGTACACCCGTTCAGGCACCGTCTTCTTCGAAGCTCGCATTGCAGCCTCCCTCTGAATCTTCTTCTAAACTCCCCCCTCAGTCATCTTCAAAACCGCAGCCCTCTTCAAAACCCCCCTCACAGCTTTCATCGCAGCCCTCTTCAAAACCCCCCTCACAGCTTTCATCGCAGCCCTCTTCAAAACCCCCCTCACAGCTTTCATCGCAGCCATCTTCAAAGCCCTCCTCACAACCCCCTTCTCAACCCTCTTCAAAAAACCCTTCACAACCATCTTCAAAGCTGCCTTCGCAACCCCCTTCTCAAACCCCTTCACAGCCTTCTTCTCAGCCCCCCTCACGAGCTTCATCACAGACCCCCGCGCAACAGGTTGTTGCGTTGCAGCCTCCGCAGCACCCCAAGTCTACCGCGTCGCCAGTTACCAACTCAAATCTGGTGGGTGTGGCTGGGTCTCCACAGCAACGCCAGTCACCTGCCGCCGGTACCTCTATGGGTCCGGGTCCATCCTACGTACACCCGCCTTTCGCTGCCCTGCTCAAATCCAAGTACTCCTGCCTGCCTTTCCAGCCACGGGACGAGAACGTTTATGTTTTCTATGCGGAGTCCCCTAGTGCAGTCTGGTGCCAGCTGATCGTCAACACTGAGGTGTTCAAGAAGCTGATGGACAGCATTGCTAGACACTACTTGCCCTCCAAGGAGAAGTGCAACCTGCCTGTCCCTCCTCGCATCAGTCAGCCATGCTGTGTCCAGTACAGAGAGGACCAGTCGTGGTGTCGCGGGCTTGTCATTGGTCTCCACAGGGATAAGGAGGTCGAAGTTCTTTATGTGGACTACGGGAGTGTGGAATGCATGGCGGCTACAGAGCTGAAGGAACTGGCTCCCGAGTTCTTGGTGCTTCCGGCCCAGGCCACCTGTGTGACCCTACATGGAGTGTTCCCCAAGGGGGGAGGGACGCAGTGGTCGCCTGAAGCTGTCGCTAGGTTCAGTGAGCTCTGTGTGATGAACGTGGAGCTGAAGTGCACTGTGGTGGCTGGCGGCTCGCCCAGAGATGGCCGCCAACCTTCTGTCAAGCTGAGGACCCAACAGCTGGACATTGGGGATTTGCTGGTGAAGGAAGGGCTTGGTGAGTACCGGGAAGGGCCAGGTTGCGTTCCCGTGGTGCCAGTGGCGTATCCTAGACTACAGTTGAAGAAGGACCAGAGAGAAGAGGTCGCTGTGTCGCACGTAACTTCGCTGTCCGATTTTTTCTGCCAGCTGCTTGCCAGTTTAGAGAACCTGGAGTCCCTTACGGCCGAACTGCAGGAGTATGCGGAGACGTGCAACCCCCAGAGGGTCGTTTCTCCCCAGGTAAACACGCCCGTGCTGGCGAAGTACTCGGAAGACGGCATGTGGTACCGTGCTGTGGTCGTGCATCAAGATGGTGAGCGTTACAAGGTGCTCTTTGTTGACTTTGGGAACATGGATGAAGCTGAGGAAGCTGACCTGTTGCTGGTACCACCTTCATTCCTCTCTGTGCCCGCCTGTGCTGTGAGGTGTGCTCTTGTTGGAAATTTCGAGACGTTGCCCTTAGCAGCAGAGCGGTTCACAGAGCTGTCGACGGTGGCGACGTTCCAGTGCACCGTTGTGGACGTGAGCGAGAAGTGCAGTGTGGAGTTAAGTCACGAGGGGGAAGACATCCTACAGCTACTGGAGAGGGACGGCTGTGTTAGAGTGAAGGCTTCGAAGCACGCCCCGGAGTGTGCCAGGGAGAGTGGTGCAAAGAGCAGTCAGAAAGCTGGCCCAGCAGTGCAGCAGTCATCTCAAGGCTATCCAGTACAGCGACCAAAGAACTTGATGCAGACGATGGAAGTAGCTGTCAGTCACGTGAACTCCCTGAGCGACTTCTTCTGTCAGTCGGTGTCTGATGCGGAAAGTTTGGATGCTCTCACTCAAGAGCTCCAGGAGTATGCAGACTCTCCCTGTCCCCAGATGGTGGCCTCCCCTCTGCTGAACACGCCCGTGCTTGCAAAGTACTCTGAAGATGGGTTATGGTATCGTGCTTTAATTAGTGTTCACCAAGGCGCAGACCGTTACACAGTGTTTTTTGTGGACTTTGGAAATACAGATGTGGTATCAGTAACTGACCTTGTGTGTGTGCCTGCATCCTTCCTTGGTATTGAGCCGTATGCCTTCAAGTGCTCATTGGAAGGTTGCCGTGATACCTTTCCTGATGCCCAGACCCATTTTTCGGAGCTGGCTGTGTCAGAAATGTTCAAATGCGTTATCAAGGGAAAGAATCCCAACGGAAGCTACATCGTTGAGTTGAGAATAGGTACCAAGGATTTGCTGCACCAATTGGAAGAAGAGGGACACGGGAAGCCCCCGGGAGTGAAGAGGCCGTCAGTCCCTGTGGTGGAGCCAAAGCCCCAGCAAGCACCAGGTGACCCGATGAGAGGAGGAGCCAGAAGTGGTTCGCAAGTGGTCACTCTAGAAGCGGCTGCTAATAGTAGACCGTCGCCATCATCACAGCCCCCGCAAACCTCTGCGGTCACGTACCCATCTTTGCCGATGAACCAGTGGTGCGAGGTATCTGTGAGTTACCTCGAGTCTCCGATGCTCTTCTATGTTCAGTTGGTGTCCAACCGCCCATTGCTTGTGAAGTTAGCCACTGTACTCAATGAAACCGCCTTGGGACCGGTAAACTCTGGCAAGAGCGTTTTAAAACCTGAAATTGGTGCCCTTTGCTGTGCCCAATTCACTGAAGACAAATTGTGGTATCGAGCTCGCATCATGTCTCTGTCAGGTGGGAAAGGTGCTACTGTCATCTACCTTGACTACGGCAATTCCGAAGTGGTAGACGTCTCCTCTCTGAAAGTCTTGAGCCAGGAGTTGGTCAGTGTGCCATCTCTGGCCATCCCGTGCCAGCTTGTTGACCTCAATGTGCCTGAACCTTCTTCCAAGCGACTAGCTGCGGAATTTGCAAAATTGGTTGAAGTCGAGCCGCTGAAAGCAATGTTCCTCTTCCCTGTCGTGTCCCCTGACAACCCCGCCCGTGTGAAGCTCTGCGGAGTGAAGGGACCTACCTTTGGGGACCACCTGACTGCAAGGTTTTGTGTGCAGCCAAACGTAGCAGCAACTTCTGTTGTGGGCGTGGAGCCCCCGCTGGACACACCCACCACATGCTTTGTGGCGTACATAGAAGATCTCAACAAGTTCTATTGCCACCTCGCCTCTAACAGTGAGTCTCTGGGTCAGTTCACGGACAGACTTCAGGAGTTTTACTCTGGGGAGGCAAGAGGGAGGTCCCTCCTGGATGCAGCAGTTGGCAATTTGTGTGTCGCCATGTTTGATGACGGTGAGAACAGCAGCTGGTACAGGGCCAAGGTAACCAGGTTGGACCCATCGTCAGGCACTGCCACTGTGTACTTTGTGGACTATGGGAACAGTGCCGATGTGCCTGTTGGGGAGCTGATGTCACTGGAGCCTGACTTTGCATCTATGCCAGCTCAGGCAATTTATTGTTCTCTACAAGGAGCTAAACCTCCGGGAAAGGACAAGGGTTGGTCGGAGGAGGACGTTGCAAAGTTCGATGCTGCTGTCACCAACATTCCAGTCACTGTGACTTTTTCCAAGTTGTCTGCTCAAGCCAAGTTTGAAGTTAAAATAGCAGAATTTCCAGTTCAGCGTGACCCTGTCAAGCCATCAGGCCAGAAACAATCCTCTCCTGCTTTACCCCCACCAGCAACTCCTGCTGGTCCCTCTCCTGTTCCCTCCAGTGTACCATCAAAGCACTCGGCCACTCCTGTTGGTCCCTCTCCTGTTCCCTCCAGTGTACCATCAAAGCACTCGGCCACCCCTGCTGGTCCTTCTCCTGTTCCCTCCACTGTACCATCAAAGCACTCGGCCACCCCTGCTGGTCCTTCCCCTGTTCCCTCCACTGTACCATCAAAGCACTCGGCCACTCCTGTTGGTCCTTCTCCTGTTCCCTCCACTGTATCATCAAAGCACTCGGCCACTCCTGTTGGTCCTTCCCCTGTTCCCTCCAGTGTACCATCAAAGCACTCGGCCACTCCTGTTGGTCCTTCTCCTGTTCCCTCCACTGTACCATCAAAGCACTCAGCCACTCCTGTTGGTCCTTCCCCTGTTCCCTCCAGTGTACCATCAAAGCACTCGGCCACTCCTGCTGGTCCTTCTCCTGTTCCCTCCACTGTACCATCAAAGCACTCGGCCACTCCTGTTGGTCCTTCTCCTGTTCCCTCCAGTGTACCATCAAAGCACTCGGCCACCCCTGCTGGTCCTTCTCCTGTTCCCTCCACTGTACCATCAAAGCACTCGGCCACTCCTGCTGGTCCCTCTCCTGTTCCCTCCACTGTACCATCAAAGCACTCGGCCACTCCTGCTGGTCCTTCTCCTGTTCCCTCCACTGTACCATCAAAGCACTCGGCCACTCCTGCTGGTCCTTCCCCTGTTCCCTCCACTGTACCATCAAAGTACTCGGCCACCCCTGCTGGTCCTTCCCCTGTTCTCTCCAGTGTACCATCAAAGCACTCGGCCACCCCTGCTGGTCCCTCTCCTGTTCCTTCCACTTTGAAGCAGTCTGCAGGAACCACACCAGTACTTTCCTCCACATCTTCGAAGCACTCGATGCCTCCCAAACAGCCAGGAAGCACATCGAAGCCACCAGTGAGTCCTACGCCTCCGAAGAGCCCCTTCCCCCGAGAGATAGCGCACGGCAGCAAGCACGATGTCATTGTGGTTACCTTCCACTCTCCAGACAACTTCTACTGCACTGCTGTGAGCTCGGCAGGTCTGCTTGGCCCACTGATGGAAGAGATCAACCACCTCTACGCTCCTAACGTACCGACACTTTCCACCACCAAGGGCCTCAAGGAAGGAATGACCGTACTGGCACAGTTCACAGACGA
Organism: Spongilla lacustris; assembly: GCA_949361645.1. NCBI lineage: Eukaryota > Metazoa > Porifera > Demospongiae > Spongillida > Spongillidae > Spongilla > Spongilla lacustris. Next base: position 9,201,551 of record OX442421.1, on the reverse strand, counting down.
CGATGTGTGGTATCGTGCCAGAATTGTGGCTGTGGACTCGGTCAAGGACACAGTCGAGGTTTGGTACATCGACTATGGGAACAGGGAGGTGATACCCGCGGTTAGGCTGAAGAAGATGGACGACAGGTTCATGGCCCTGGAGCCCCAGGGTGTCAAGTGTCAGCTCCACAACCCTAAAGGGCACAAGTGGTCTGACAGCATGTCCAGTGACCTCTTCCGCCTCATCACGGAGAAAGGGGTGCTGACGGCCGAGTTTGTGCTGAGGAAGAACGACATTTGGGAAGTGAACCTGTTTGACAGGGATGCCAACATCTTGCAGGCATTTATTCCCTCCGCTACGATGCAGCCAAAGTCCCTACCCTCTGCAGCTGCCATTGTCACCTCTGCAGCTGTCATTGTCACCCCTGCAGCTGCCATTGTCACCTCCAAGTGTCCTGTTACCCAGCCAGTGAAGCATCAAGTCCCCAGTCCAAAGCTTGCACTCGGATCGGTTCACAAGGTGTACCTTACGAATTTATTTTCACCAGCCCAGTTCTGGTGCCAGCCAGTGGACCAGTTTGAAGCATTGGTTGAAGCCATGTTCGAATACTGCAATGGTCGTCCGGTCGCCAGGGCAGACTTTGTTGTCGGAGACTTCTGCTTGGTCTTTGATGCAACCAATGAGGAGTGGTGCCGAGCCAAGGTGGTGGCATTGGACCCTTCGAGCGGCTCTGCCTCTGTGCTGATGGTTGACTACGGCACCACCCAGGAAGAGCAAGTGGCCAATATGTTTGCGCTCACCTCAGAGTTTGCCCTTCTTCCCGCCCAGGCGTTCTGCTGTTGCCTTGACAGCAACGAGACCTTTTCTCAGCAGCAGGTCGATCTATTCCTCTCTTTGGACCTCGAACAGGAGTACAGTGTCAAGGTCCTCAGCTGTAAGGGCGACAGCTATGTCGTTGACCTCGTGGACCATCATGTTACCAGTGTCATCAAGAGAATGTTAGAAGTTCGCAACAGTCACATTGAGGCTCCTCCCCCTGTGTGTGTTTATAAGCAGCTCCAATACAGCGTAGGCACCCGTCTGGACGTGTACGTCAGCCATGTTGACTCCCCGAGCAGCTTCTTCTGTCAGCCGCTGGAGTTGGCCGAAGACTTGGATGCCATGATGGGGGACCTGAAGGCCGCCATGACAGCCGGCTCACCGCCTCAGGCCCTGGGGAAGAAGGAGCGCTTGGTGAGTGGCCAGCCCTGTGCAGCCACGTATAGTGAAGATGGGGAATGGTACAGGGCACGGGTGGAACAGGTCATGGATGGGGACCAGGCACTTGTAACCTTTGTTGACTACGGCAACTCCGAGCTTGCCTCCCTGGACAGTATTGCCGTGTTGCCGTTGCAGTTCCTGTCTGCCCCGGTCCAGGCTATTGAGTGTTCCATTTTGGACCTATCTAGTAGTCACACGAAGTGGAGTGATGAACAGGTGGCAGAATTTGCATCTCTGATCCAGAGCGGTGAGCACATCACACTGCAGCTGTTGGGGGGTGCCTCCAAAGATGGTGTGGTGAAGCTTGTTAAGGTATCTGATGGCAAGGGGGAAATCGACTTTTCCGACCTGACGAGGGTGGGTCAGAAAGTTACAGGGCTGGAGGAGAATGGGTGTGGTGTGACATCATCGCTTAGCAACGTGAAGTCCAAGTCCCCCAGCACTGAGGGAGAGACCGAGTCCGAAGGGGCAGAAGGAGAACCTCTAATTAAAGCACCCTTCCAGCTGAACCTCGTTGCTAAGGAAACAACGGAAGCAAGCGTAGTTTTCATCTGCAACCCAAACCTGATTTATGTTCAACGAGTTGATTGTGCGGATGAGCTTACTACTCTCAGCTTGGAAGTGGAAGAGTATTGTGCCAACTTTGCCAAGGCCCAGTATCAAAAGAGCTTCAGTCCAGGAGACTTTGTCCTTGCCTGCTACAGTGCGGACTCGGTCTGGTACCGCGCCAAGGTTGTGAAGGTCCACTCCGATACCTGTGTGGAGGTGTTCTTCATTGACTATGGGAACACGGAGGAGATCTCTCCAGTGGAGATGGTCATGTGTCCCGAGAACTTCCTGGAGCTCCCCGCACAGGCCATTCCCTGCTCTTTGGCCTACGTTCCAAACAGGGATTCGTGGCCCGCAGACTACAAGACCTTGCTGTCCGATTTGGTCGAGGAGAAGGTCCTTAGGCTGACGGTAGAAGTCCCGGCCAGCCAGGGAATGATTCCGTCAATATCACTGGTTGACCCTGAGTCTGCCATCAACGTCTCGGATGCTGTGCTGCACCAGCTTCAGGTCGAATGTGATACCAATGCTGCCAGCACCGTGACCACCAGGGCAACAGATGCAGATAATAACTATTATACTACCGAGAGAAAACCTTCAGCTTTAGAGGTTAACCCTTCAGCTTCTGAGGTTAACCCACCTCTGCCTGTGGGAACTTCTGCTACTTCTCCCATCTCTGTCACACAAGTTCTTAACATTGGACAGCAATACACCGTCAGTATCAGTGAACTTACATCCCTTGAGTGTTTCTCCTGCACCCTGGTAGATGATCCAGTACTCGCTGAGGTAAGGGAGTGCCTGGATGAGCTGTACAGTACCGATGGGACAGGAGGGTGTGGTCTGTCCACACCTCCGCAGGAGGGTGACTATGTGTGTGCACAGTTCACAGAAGACTTGCAGTGGTACAGGGCCCAAGTGGAGGGGGTGGAGCCAGAGGGATTGTACGGTGTTTGCTATGTGGACTTTGGCAATGCGGAAAGCTTGCCCATCTCTGCTCTTAGGGTGTTGGACCAGAAGCTCCTGGCGTTGCCGTGCTGCAGATTGGACTGCTTCCTGTCTGGGGTGGATGGAGATGTGCGGGAACGGGCGGAGGCTGATATGGATGGCGTCCATGACCTCATTGGAGAGGATGTTGTGACGATCCTAGTGGACACTGTTGGAGAGGATGGTGTGTATGGTGTAACCATGACAACGTCTTCTGGAGTTGTGGTGAACTTGGCTCTAAGATCCTTTCAGCCCGATGTATCAGGAACAGCTAAAGAAGAAGGGGAACAGGTCAATGGACCTGAGCAGTCTGCTGGCACCATGCTGGTAGAGAGCTTGGAGTCTTTGCCAAGGGACGCAGAGACTTCTTGTTCAGTTTGCGCAACGGAGAGTTTGGTTGTAGTGGCTCCTTCTGGATCGGCAGAGAGGTTTGTGCTAGTTGAGGAAAGTGTAGGCAGCCAAGGTACCAGGACAGATGAATGTTCTTCTACTGGACCAGAGGGACCCGCATTAGCAGAAGACCCGTCACCTCCCATAGCTGTTGCCACACCTCCCATCTCTGTCACACAAGTTCAGGACAAGTCTGTGCCTGGGGAAGAAGTGCAAAGTGCTAAGTCAGATCAACAACAATCTTCTATAACAGCGGAAATTTTGGTTACCATGGCAAGCAGTATTTCTGAGAGTACAACTGTGCAGTCAACAGTGGATGCTACCATTTTGCAAGGCGCATGTGGAGGTGAGGGTCCTAGTGCTGAAGTTGAGACAAGTGAAGGGCAGAGTGCTAGCGCCTCACGTATTCCTGTTAGGCTTGTGTCGGCCAACAGTTTGGAAGACTTTGTGTGTGTCCCTTTGACTGATTCTCGAGGTATGGCAGCTTTGCCTGATGAGATCAGGTGTATGTTCCCGCCCCTGATGGACAGGGACCTGGACCCTGGCCTCCCTCCCTCCTGGGAACCGTGGGAATTGTCGTGGCCCTCTGCCGCTGAAAACCACTTCTTTGAAATCACTAAAGACGTGGAGCAGTTTGAACTTGAAGTGGTAGGACCGGCGGACGAGGCTGGATTTACTCTGGTCAAGTTGATACGGAATGGTGTGGATGTACGCGATGATATCGTTGCAAAGGTGCGCGATCGGGAGCCCCAGTCACTTCATAGTCTGGAGTTCGAGGATATTGTTGATGATGAGATTGAGGAGGATTTGCTTGAAGGAGAAGGAGCGTACTGTATAGAAGGTGATGTTGCTGGAGAGGACATTGGACAAGGTGGGGCAGACACTGCTGTTGGACTTGAGAATACTCCAATCTTCAGACTGGATGGAGATCACACAGAGTCCATTACTGTGGAGCAGGAAGACGACGGTGTGGATAAGAAAGAAGAAGGATTGGCTGCTGAAGATGTAGTTGAAGTGTCCATAGTGGGCACTGTGCTATCTTGCGAAGAGCCAAAAAGTATAGAAGGTAAGCTATGAGAGAGGGTGCGGGCATCCATTAAGTGGTGTGAGATAGCTACAAGGGGTATGCACAAGAGACAGACATCTGTTAAGGGCTGCAATGAGAGAGGGGGTTCTGTAAGGGCTGCAATGAGAGAGGGGGTTCTGTAAGGGCTGCAATGAGAGAGGGGGTTCTGTAAGGGCTGCAATGAGAGAGGGGGTTCTGTAAGGGCTGCAATGAGAGAGGGGGTTCTGTAAGGGCTGCAATGAGAGAGGGGGTTCTGTAAGGGCTGCAATGAGAGAGGGGGTTCTGTAAGGGCTGCAATGAGAGAGGGGGTTCTGTAAGGGCTGCAGTGAGAGAGGGGGTTCTGTAAGGGCTGCAATGAGAGGGGGTTCTGTAAGGGCTGCAATGAGAGAGGGGGTTCTGTAAGGGCTGCAATGAGAGAGGGGGTTCTGTAAGGGCTGCAATGAGAGAGGGGGTTCTGTAAGGGCTGCAGTGAGAGAGGGGGTTCTGTAAGGGCTGCAATGAGAGGGGGTTCTGTAAGGGCTGCAATGAGAGAGGGGGTTCTGTAAGGGCTGCAGTGAGAGAGGGGGTTCTGTAAGGGCTGCAATGAGAGAGGGGGTTCTGTAAGGGCTGCAATGAGAGAGGGGGGTTCTGACATCTGTAAAGGGCTGCAATGAGAGAGGGGGGTTCAGAAATCCTAATTAAGTGGTTTGAGATAGCTACGAGGCATGCAATGAGGCATCTGTTAAGTGGTGTGAGTGAACTGTAGAAGAGGGTTGATACATTGCTAATTTTAGATAACACTATTTAACACAGTGAGGTTGACAATCTCTGTGTTGGTTTTTTAAAGGTTAGATCTTTACCTCCTGAGTGTTAGTAGAAGTGTGTAATAAAATAAGGTTGACATAGGTTTTGTATTGATGTACCATTCACCATTGTCATGTTAATTATTGAATGCTTGAACTATAATCTATTAATCTGGGCCATAACGTGTTCAATAACATAACATAATTTGGGCACTAATCTGTTAATTAGGCACCTGAACAGCAGACAATTTTCGTGTTGATTATATAGATTTGGCAAAATGACCCCAGTGGTATGTATGGTACTCTTTGTTAGATTTGTTATGTTGTATTAATGCCTTGTCCACCCTTCACCCATGCGTGCACAGGAACCAGAGATCACTCCAGTGACACAGCCACAGATAAGAATGAAGATTGCCTCCAGTAGATGCCCAAGCTTGCACAGCTTCTCAAGGCTTGTAACTGCACTGTCCTATGTCCCATTTTGTGTTTGTTTGTTTGTGTCAATATGTTATCACTGTTATCTATCATACACAATAGAGCGCAAACACACACAACACACACACATTCACACACACATTTTTAGATTGGCACTGGGCCAGGGGCTGTAAACATGTCAGTGATCCATGCTTTGGCCTTGAGAAGCTGCAAGAGACACTCAATCAAAGGAGCATGTCGTAAAGTGTTCACAGAGCCAATCATTATCAGTTTGCGCTCCGCTCTGGTTAGAGCAACATTGATTCTTCTCCAATCTGGAATAAGAGCTCCAACCTGGAGATGACATAATCCCTGCCATTAACCCCCTAATCCTCATGCTGTTGTTGCCATTAACAAGCCCCCTAATCCTCATACTATTACATGTATCATTAACCCCTAATCCTCATACTACATTATCATTAACCCCCTAATCCTCACATTGCCTCTTCCATTGCTCCTCACAAACGACACAATGATACACGACTTGTCCCTTCCTTGGTACTTGTCAACAGTATTGACCTCAACATCACTGAGTGCCTGTCATGGTGATAGTGATATGGTCAGCACACGACATCACTGTCATGGTGATAGTGATATGGTCAGCATGCAACATTACTGGGTGCCAGCTGCCTAATCCCTTTCCCAGAACTCACAGTGTCCCTGTTGGCAGCCAACAGTTTTCTTATCACATTCTGTTGATGCCTGTATGGTGTAATGACACCCAGCTTGTCCACCTCTAAACCAGCCTGAATAGGAGGAGAGCATTGTGCACAGTTTGTGCAGTGAAGATTATATGCACGTGTACAGCGGCACTCCAAAGCTGTCAAGGTGTGTGTGCCTTACCTTCACAAAGGATGCAGCGATAATCTCCACAGTCCTGGCTTCATACATGTTGCACACATGATCTCCTGCACATTCTTCCTCTGCCCCACACTGCAAGGGAAACATAACACTACATGGCCCAATAGGACCCCAGTGGCCTAATATAACACCCATAGGACCCCAGTGGCCCTAATAGAACACCCATAGGACCCCAGTGGCCTAATATAACACCCATAGGACCCCAGTGGCCTAATATAACACCCATAGGACCCCAGTGGCCTAATATAACACCCATAGGACCCCAGTGGCCTAATATACATGTAACACGGGTCCATAGGACGCAGTGGCATCACTACCTCAGTGCCCTACCTGATCTGTATTGAGGAAGATTACGGGTTGAGTGGGACAGATGGCTGCATGAAGCCAGGTTCTCTCCATGGCAACCTGTTCCCAGTACTGCAGGACCAATTGAGCACCTGCCACATCAGGACTGCCACACATCAGACGATGATTGTAGACCAGGCTGTTGGCTAGAAGCATGATGTCCCTGTGTGTATGTGTATGTGCGAGTTCTATCACCTCACATTAGCTACCATCTACACACACACACACACACACACACACACACACACACACACACACACACACACACACACACACACACACACACACACACACACACACACACACACACACACACACACACACACACACACACACACACACACACACACACACACACACCTATTCATCCTGTATTGATGAACCAAATACACCAAGGCTTCAGGGTGATGTTCGGACAGCCTTTTGAAAAGACTTACTCCCATGCCTCCTTCTCTGTCGTTGGAGATAAGGGATGTAATGCATGCAGTCCTCCTCCCCATTCCACTACCTTGCTTGTGCACTCTGAACAAGTGGCGGGAGTTGATAGTGGTCTCCCACCAAGACAAACACCTTGGCATGGAACAGAG
>OX442421.1:9169273-9191773 GCA_949361645.1 Spongilla lacustris | reverse complement strand
ATGGGCAGCTCTGACATGTGTGTCTATCCTTAAGCAGGCCAGGTAGTGACATCTGGCCTTCCTGGGTGCCAAGGTAGCGAGCTACATTGTTCCTTTGCAACAATAAACCTGGCAGAGGGATGGCAGAGGGATTTGAACACGGGGAGGGGAGGGGGGTGGGGGGGGGGGGGGGGCGGATAAACAAAAGTACTGCATCAAAGATCTTTTAATGCTTCCTCATGCTTGGCTTGACTTGCTATATGCACTCTGACCGTGATTCCCAATTCGCTTGGCATAGTTTATTATTTGCCCAAAAGGGTGGTAGGCGACAGCTGGCCAGTTGGGTGTGCGTAAGGATGCTGACCCCCTGCCCTGAGCCTGACTGGACCCAAGGGAAACACTGGCCACCATTAGGTCAGCCCCACCCCTTGACGCTGGTCAAGGTAAGGTGGTTAGATCAGGGTAGATGCCGCCTACCATTGATGTGCAAGTAAGAACACAGCAAACATGTGTAGAAGTACAGTCAATGCACAGGTGGAGTGGTGGGTGGGTAAACAATAATGATTGCTTGCTGCCCACCCTACCATCCTTTACATACATGTGTGACCTGGAACCATATCAGGTGTCAACATCTTTGGGGACAGTGTGTTAGATTGGATGAGGGGATTAGTTGAATGGGAGTGAGGCTTTTCCCCAGACTTTAGGGCTCAGGGTTGAATGGAAGTGAGGCTTTTCCCCAGACTTTAGGGCTCAGGGTTGAATGGAAGTGAGGCTTTTCCCCAGACTTTAGGGCTCAGGGTTGAATGGAAGTGAGGCTTTTCCCCAGACTTTAGGGCTCAGGGTTGAATGGAAGTGAGGCTTTCCCAGGGGGGTTGTCCCCAGGCTTTAGGCTAGAGATTTTAGCTTATTCCCCAAAACCAACCTAAATAAACACTTAATACAACAATAGTCATTCATCCTACTTGTACATACCACACACATGCACACACATGCACACATACCACACACACACATGCACACACATGCACGCATACCACACACACACACGCACACACACACACACACATGCACACAACACATATACACATGCACACATCCACACACACACACACACACACACACACACACACACACATGCACACAAGGGGCACCAACAGCCACCAACCTCTCATCTCATGAAGAAGCACTGGTATTCCTTGCATGTGTCCTGACTTGATGCTTTCTTGTGTGTGTCCAGATTTGATGTACAAGAGAAGGCCATTGGGCACAGGGCAGCCGTAACGATCAGCCAACATCAGTGAGTACAGCATCACCTGGGCCCTGTGCTCAACACTACCCCGAGAGTTATACATCTTTCCCGTCTTCAATTCCAATGGGGCACACTTAGCCACCGGCTGGTTTTCATTTCCAAGATCCTGAGAGCAGCTGGGATAAACACAAGTCTGCTGGGCTGTGCCACACCCACCTTCAATGTCACAGTGACATCCACCTTGCCCTTCAATCCGTACCTAGGTGTACACCAGATCATCACTAAAGTGTACACCAGATCATCACTAAAGTGTACACCAGATCATCACTAAAGTGTACACCAGATCATCACTAAAGTGTACACCAGATCATCACTAAAGTGTACACCAGATCATCACTAAAGTGTATCCTTGCCACACACACACACACACAAAGACACACAGACACACACACACACACACACACACACACACACACACACACACTTAACTACCTTGGAGACCAAATGTTCTCCTCAATGTCCACCACATCAGAGACAGCAACACACGACTTCTCATTCCTAAGAAAATGATGATGCTTAGACCAACCTCCCACCCTCCACTACACACTCTTGTACCCATTGAAATTAATGACACCTCTTCCTGCACGAGGACTGCTGTGCAGAAAACGATCACACCAGTCCACAATGCTGGGCACATATTCTAAAAGTTTCTCAGCAAAAGTTGTTTCAGACATACCCAGAGAATAGCTACACAGGTGTGTGTGTGTGTGTGTGTGTGTGTGTGTGTGTGTGTGTGTGTGTGTGTGTGTGACAGTGTGTGTGTGTGAGCAAAGAACCTTTAAATAGTAAGGGCAAACCTCACTATGCCCACCACATACCCTCACTACATACCCAAAACCTGCATACATACATAAATACATACATAAATACATACATACACACATACATACATACATACATACATACATACATACATAAATACATACATACATACACACACACATACACACACACACATACACACACACACACACAAAGCCTCACAATTGGTCAAGTGATTCCAATTGGTGCACCACTTGGTCCATCTGCTGACTAACCACCTCAGCTGTCACCTTCACACCAGATCGAGCAACCTCCAGTGTCTGAAGTGATGGAGTGTGTGCTCTCAGTTACCAATGTACATACAGCAGGGTACACACATATACACAAATAGACACAAATGCACACACATGCACACACACACACATATGCACATGCACACATGCACACTCACACATGCACACACATGCACACACACACACATATGCACATGCACACATGCACACTCACACATGCACACACATGCACACACATGCACACACACGCACACACATGCACACACACGCACACACATGCACACATGCACACACACATGCACACACACATGCACACACATGCACACACACACGCACACACACATGCACACACACGCACACACACATGCACACGCACACACACGTGCACATGCACGCACACACACATGCACACACATGCACACATGCACATGCACACACACGCACATACATATACATGTACACGCACACACACACATACACACATGCACAACATACACACACACACACACACACACACACACACACACCTGCTGGAATACTTTATGAAGAAGGGTACCCGCTGTCATGGCTTCTGTAGGACAAGCACCACCTTTGAACAGCTCACTAAGAACTGACCTGTGTGGGCATGGCATGGGCGTGGTTAAAAGGTTGTAAGAACAAGTGACATACTTCCTGAGACAGACTGTGCTGGTGGCTATGGTGGTACCACTGATCAGGAGGTCTGGGTTGACAATCAAACTGGAATCGCTGAGGTTGTCGATGACATAGCAACCCTTCTGTTGGTCCAAATGAGAGTTGACCTGTACAACGTCACCTGGGAGCACTGTTATATGAATCCTGACCCATCAGGAGGAGGGAGAGAGGGGGAGGAAGGGGAGAGGGGAAGGGAGGGGAGAGGGTAAGGAGAGAGATGTCTTATGTATAAGAATCTAAAATCAAATCAAATGCACAGTCATAAACACACACACACACACACACACACACATACCAACAGTCCCTTAAATAACAGAACCTTTCTTCACTTCTCTCCTTCTTCAACAATCGCAGCATCATCTCTGGTTTGCTTCTAAAAATTCAATAAAAGCAGTAGTGTAATACTAGTGGTGTACTCCTAGTGTGGGGCCTGGGTATACTCCTAGTGTGGGGCCTGGGTGTACTCCTAGTCCCCCCCCCTTGCCCCCTCCCCTCACCTTAGCCCGTCAGTATATTGCTGCATCACACTCTCCAATACCAGATATCTGTTCAGGCCCCATTCTTGCATATGGCTTCCTTCCAGATCACATGATACATCAAAGCCGTCCATAGGAATTTCATCAAAAAAAGCTGACTGATCGTGGCTGCATGGGTGGAGAGACATGGGAGTAGTTACACCCTACATGTAAGTGCGTGCACACACACACACACACACACACACACACACACACACTGACACACACACACAATGAGCTGGTGTGGGATGTTACCTGTCAATATGAGATGCATCCTTTGAAGAAAGATGGTCTGGCACCACACAGACAGTCTGCAGTGTTTAAATATAACCTGTTAGAACACAATGCAAGCACAACAGCTCCAAGATGTGGCCAACTCAATACCCAACATACAGCAAGTCTATGTATATGACCCTCGACTATCAAGGAGTGTCGACTGCAATGTTAATGGATATCACCACCCTCCCCCTCTCCCAAATTAAAAAGTATAACGTGCTTTCAGTTTCAAGCAGTGATTTCTTTACTTTTCTGCGTACCTTCGCATTTTCAAGTTCTTTGCCGTTACTGTCACACAGTGAGGTTGTCTGGTCACATGTCTTGGACACAGGCAATACCAGGTCACATGAGGGCAATACCAGGTCACATGCCTTGTTCTGGTTGTCACATGTTTGCTTATCAAAACACCCTCCGTTGAGGTCAGGAAAAACAAGAACTTTTCGTGACTTTATAGTATCCATCTGGTTCTCAGAACCATTGGCCTGGTTCCCAGACCCAGCTACTTGCTCCTCTGTTTTTGTTCCATTCAATAAAGGTCGAGGAGATGGTGAAAACAGAGGAAGGCTGGCGTCAGATCCTACTGCACCCCCAAGGTCTTGGCAAAGAAGTTCTCTTAGTAACAGAGGTGTGCGTCTAGGGGAGAACGACGGTGCCACTGGCAGAGCGCTGGGTGTCTTCGGAAGACTTTTTGGTAGGAAGGAGATGAAAGCAGGCACATAGCCAGTACACACACTAACACATGTACACAACACAAAGATGCATGTCATGTACACACACATACATACACACAACATGTACATACAACATGTACACACAACATGTACACACATACACACAACATGTACACACACACATGCACACACACATACACACAACATGTACACACACACACATACACACATACACACAACATGTACACACACATACACACACACATACACACACACACACACACACACATACATACACACACACACACACACACACACACACACACACACACCTGCCATTCGTTAACCCTCTGAGAGGAGACATGCCTTCCATGCTTGTGCTCAGCTGCTTGCTTCTCTTCTTCTCTGACTCCTCCCATTCTTCAAGGTGACCCAGAGTGAGTGCAGGCCTGACATCTGGCAGGGTACAGTAAGCCATCATCAACTGTCTATCCTCTTCATCTCTACCAGGTACAGTCACAGTATCTGGACTGGAGCAAAGACACAATGGTATAAAAACATATATGGATGTAGCTACATGTAGTTTGAAGTGTGTACATACAATACACACACAATACCCCACACATACACACAATACCTCAAGCATACATACAATACCCCACACATACATACAATACCTCAAGCATACATACAATACCTCAAACATACACACAATACCTCAAAACCATACACACAATACTTACATAATACCCTCTTCAATTGTAGCAAATAGTCATGTTCATACCAGTAACCCTAACAAGATTGCAGCCTAGGAGGTCTCATCCCAGAGTGTGAACAGCCTTGCACCCCCCCCCCCCCCCCCCCCCCCCCCATATCTGGAGTGCCCAGTGCCCAGTCTCACCCAGTGTCTGCAGTGGTGCTGGAGCAAGAGGACTTCATCTTCATCTTCTTCTTCTCCCTCAGACTTAGCGACTTCCTTGGTTTATAGGTACCTTGACAACACAAAATTACCTCCCTATGTGCACACATCCATACTCATACACACATCACATGTATGTACCCTTTTCCTCCAGAACTGGACGGGTTTTGGTTGAAGTATTTATCTTGTTTTTGCCAAGAACTTTTTCATTTTTAATGCTTTCAAAGGGCAGCACATTCTCTTCACCAACTACAGCAATGGATTCTGCACCCCCTCCTGATTCTAACTGGTTGTTTAGATGAAGAGTTTAATATACACATACACACATTCACATGTACATATATACATACACACACGCATACACATATACACATGCACACACACATACATACACATACGCATATCACATACACTACATACACACATCTACCTTTTTCACTAAATGGGTTAGTGTAGTCTGAACAGGAACAGACTAGTAGTGCATAAATTTCAAGAGATAAATAAACTTACATCTATTACATATACATGCATAATGTTCTTCAATTCATGCACCATTATTCATTCGTTATTGTACCTTCCCTCCAAAGAAACGGTTCAACGTCGGTTGCCAGGACGACTTAGCCTGTATAACATACGATGAAGGTCTGATATATTTAACAACGAGCTTTTACTTGTTGAGGCTTTTGTTTTTTGGTTGATTTCAATGAACACGAGTACGAACTGTTCATCTTCCCGCCAGATTGACTCGTTCCCGCTATAATATCTGGTTAAGTTTAGTTAATTAATATTGGTTATGAAATAACGCTGCCATGGTCACCGCGGCAAACGTCCGGGAAAAAACTCATCAAACCTGTTGATCGTTCGTACCACCGTCACCGATTCACGCACACATTTTCCCAGTCATCCTCTCATCGATGTGGTTGCATGGCGACGAGCCACAAGGGTCACACCCCGAAGGGCAGCTATCAATTCCTCTGTGGAGAAACGCCCACGAAAAAGGTTCTGGAAATCTAATGCCAGCAGCGGAAGTGGAACCAGATTTTGAGACAGCAGGGGGAGTAGGAAGCGAGGCCCAACCCAAGGCTAAAAACCACTGCAAAGTACGGACAACCACGGAGTTCCTTAAGGGCTTAATTCACTTGCTTTTAACAAAAAAACTAGGTTATAAGCCTCCAGATTCCTCTGCCTAGCAGTGAACGCGTAGTGGTTGTGAAAACCTCGCTGCCGAAAGACTCTTGCAAATGTCCTCCGCCATCAAGGTCCACAACCACCCGTCTGAACGTTAGTAAGTATTATTATGCAGGCATACAGGCGGGGCGTGAGGCATTCTTTGTTTAGCTTATGGTTACAGCCCCTCCCCCCTCCATAGAGCAGCTTGAATTCCTCATATTTGGTGAGGAGCAGAGGGTAGATATAAGCTGCCCAGCCAGATTACCTGCAGAACCATTTTTCAAGTAGGTTTCATGGAAGCTGCACATGTATGCAGCAGTTACTATGTTATGGTTCCTGCTTTTAATACATACACACACACATCACACACACACACACACATCACACGCGCACACACAATAGACCTGCCCTCCATCTATCACATAGAGATCTAGCAGCTGCCTGTGGGCGTGGTGCTCGCCCACCATGGGAATTGAGGGGACCACACCCCAGTCTACAGTACCCAAACCTATGTCTCCTCCCCAGAAAAGCAGTGTCCTGTCAAAGTGCAAATGGTCAGGCCTTCCGATACGCACAATGGAGAGCCACGAAGGATGCTGGCAGCAGCGAAACTGCACATGCAGACTTTCTGCCACCATCAAATCTACCTCCAATGAGGACTGTTGGGGACAGTACCACATCTGGATCTGAGCTGGAGGTAACATGCTCGTCTGTCATCATTGAGGGAGATGCTAGGTTTGGCGGAAGGCAGCAACGAACACACCTTTCACGATGCAGTTGTAGGTAAGACAATAATCCCCCCCACCCATGCATGGAAGTCAATGCTGCTCTCATTTTATACAGATTCTGTACTGCACGTAGAAGCAAAAAACAAGGCAAGGGGAGGGGCATTGGGCAAGGGGAGGGGCATTGGGCAAGGGGAGGGGCATTAGGCAAGGGGAGGGCATTAGGCAAGGGGAGGGGCATTGGGCAAGGGGAGAGATATTGGGCAAGGGGAGGGGCATTAGGCAAGGGGAGGGCCATTGGGCAAGGGGAGGGGCATTAGGCAAGGGGAGGGGCATTAGGCAAGGGGAGGGGCATTGGGCAAGGGGGCATTATCTTCATTTCTATGCACAACCATCACAACAGCCTCATACCTGGATCCACTCATGAATGGTCCATCAGGTTATCATAGGAGACTGACAGAGATTGCTATCCTCGTCTCGGACACTGTTAAGTGGGAGAAGAAGCAGAAGACCAAAAGAAGCAAGCAAAGTGCTTCTCAAGGATCATTATCTGTGTGACATAACATGATTTTAGTATGAGTCAATCACTAATAAATTAACATGTGCAAAAATGAAGTATGTTGAATCTGAATCAAACATACAAATACCATATGATTATGCCATGATGAACATACATACCTGCATTTAGCAATTTCATGGCAGCCGCATACATGTACTTATTTAGATTTGCCATTGTAGGTACTAGTATGTAATAATTCATCAGGCTTGTCCAAACTATTTTTGGAAAAATTAGCGTCATTGTGACGTTGGGGGGGGGGGGGGGGGTAAAGGCTATGACACTAAGAAAATGTTATTGTCTCTCAAGTCAATCATGTACTATCATTGGTGAATATAACAAAAACTTAATGACTTTAAGGGGGGGGGGGGGGGGGGGGGGTTAATGTTAACGTCACAATGACGCTAATTTTTCCAAAAATAGTTTGGACAAGCCCCCTTACTTTGTTGCCCACAGATTATATATATATACTTTTTTTTCCCTGTGTCCAGAAATACTTAATGGCATAATGCATGTAAATGAACTTCCATATACTAACACTTTTCTCGTATCCATTGTATTTACCCCTGCTCTATTTATTAGATACAGTGACAACCACACACCCTTTCCCAAGTACAATGTAGACTATCGAATAGGCATATGAAACTTACGAGTTAGCTCCTAATCGACGTACTAATATATATCTAGGGCGAATACGTAATACGTACATGTACCTATTTACATGTATTGTTCAATTAAATAGCGCACTTCTTGCCACAACGTCACGCTCAACCAAGAGCTAGTATCTGTATAGATTAATTCATGTAACTCTAGAGTCCAGTTCAGAATGTAATACCAAACAAATTCGGTAGTAAGGTAATAACTTGTCCGAGCTTTCTACGCGTTACCACGTTGTAGGTACATATTCGCTGGCTCTATCCAAAATGAAATACGCTCGCGCGCTATAAAAAAAAAGTCCAATTGAGTCTCTAGTACATGTGTATGGTTAAAATGCATATATGGTATTACTTATTAGCTAGCTAGCTACAATTAACCATTAATAATTGGTAGCGATATGGCAAATACACGTAAACCACTCTCCATCGATGAGGTCAATAATCTTGGCTATGACGAATTCGTTTCTGAACTGGGTTCTTTGTTCGAGCAGACTCCATTGGTGGCAGCTGCAGTTTGGTCGCACAGACCCTTTGAAAGCAGAGAGATCCTATACAACGCCATGTGCAACTTTATAGACCAGTTGCCAAGGGCCGGAAAGGAAGGCCTGTTGCGCTGCTATCCAGACCTAGCGGGCAAACTGGCGCATCAACAGGCTCTGACACCCGAGTCCACAGTGGAGCACAGAACAGCTGGTCTGTTTGAACTGTCGACAACGGAGCAGAATGAGCTAGACTCCCTCAATACGACATACAAACAGAAGTTCGGATTCCCCTTTGTTATATGCGCCCGTGAAAACAAAAGTGCAGCCATCTTTGCTGGCCTGAAGTCCCGCCTGAAGCACAGTGCTGAAGAGGAGGTGAAAGCAGGGATGGAGCAGGTGTACAAAATAGCATGGCACAGGCTAGCTAATGTGATATCAGATTCCAGCGGAGCTGCGAAGCTCTAAGTCTGCTGGGTTGTAATTAATCTCTACGAGATTGTGGTTAGTTTATTAACTTGATTAACAAGTTGATAAGTACTCCTAAATACAAGGGCAATCATGCCTACATCTACATGTACAAACTTGCTATAGTTTTAATTATAAACAAGATATAAAATTTAATTGAAATAAAATTGGTGATGTAGGATTTGTAGACACCAACTATGGAAATAAGGAATTACGGAAATTACATGAACATGTACATCATATTACTACTCTAATATCTGTAACATTACACAAATGTGAAATACCTGCACTAGACCTTACTGTCGCATCACCGCTCAATGCCAAAGTTTTATCTGAAGCGAGTGTGACAGCTGGGTCTGCAGCTTATGCAGCAGAACAGAGAAAGCATGTTGCAAATGACCCCAAGTGCAATGAGCTGGGTTGGGTTTGTATCCCCCTTGCTGTATATCATTATGGGTGCTGGGGATTCAGTGGAAGCCAAGCAAACACTATCCCGACTCGTATCACGTTTAGCTTCTCAGCTGCGTTGTTCCAAATCACACGACTCTATGGGAGACTTAGCATAACTCTGGTGAAGGCAAATGCTAGAGCTCTGCTAGCAAGGTGTGCTGGCTATAATGGTAGACCGGGCTATGATTTCTTAGTGCAGCTGGCTTGCCTAATGACCAATTAGGAATCAGAACGTCAGCTGGCCGTGTCCTGGTCTTCTCTGATCTCCATCCATTTCCCATCTCTACTTGACAGGTAACATGTGCAAGTTGACAGTGCTGCACGGAAATTATACATTTATTACTTATAAATATTACAGCTAATAGTACCAAGCCAAGAGCTCTGGCCACCCTCTATGGTCGTCTCAGCATGATTTTGGTACGGGCCAATGCTGGAGTTATTCTAAGATGAACATGTAGGATTTGTAGACACCGAGTAAAAATGTGCTTAATTTATAACTACTATAGCAGCTAAATAATCATTATATAAACACATATACACCACTAAACTACAGCTATAACACTAATGTTACTATCATAAGTCTAAAATAATGTCAT
This sequence comes from Spongilla lacustris, assembly GCA_949361645.1. NCBI lineage: Eukaryota > Metazoa > Porifera > Demospongiae > Spongillida > Spongillidae > Spongilla > Spongilla lacustris. The sequence goes on along the minus strand of OX442421.1, from coordinate 9,181,256 downwards.
TAAACGCAGATGATGGCAGGTATGATCGCAACTAATTTTATTTTTTTCAAATTAAATTTCTTTTATCTTGTGACCGTTTAGAACGTTTTCGCTAGAACACAGCTACGCCGATTGTGCCTTTTTAGTGCGAACGTCATCCTTATCACAGGAAAAATATCGTATTCCCACCCTGGGTTTTGTTCGACGGTGATCCCAGGTTGATAGGCTATTAACAAAATTCACAGTTGACTTGGCGGACCTCAATGGTTGATTTAGTCGTTACAGCCTGGGATCATCCAACAAAACCCAGGCTGGGAATACGATATTTTTTCCCGTGCATGCATGTATCGTACCGCAGTGACACGCTTACATGTTCACCAATTTGATCTTCAAAAGTTGGTCCCAAGGTTACACATCTAGTTCTAGGGGACATTAATGGTTAAGTAAATCTCTTAGCAACCAACACTCAACAAAACAAGTAAGGCCCATCCATCTAATAATGTCAGCATGGCCCAGACCGTTGTTTTCTATTATAAATAGCGGCCACAAAAAAAAAATGTACGCTAAAATCACTTAAAAAAAAAAAAAATTGTGCAATGCAATTGACATGTATAGAGAAAGTTATCTGAGTCAGTGTTCACACCCAGATGCAAATCTGAATAACTGATGAGTCATGGGTCATGTGACCACTTCCAGCTTGAGCACATCAGCCATGCAGAAGGTGGACCTACACATTGGACATGGGGCAGTAGATTCCATCCACACGCTGCTGGAGCGTTCACTCTGCCGGGATGCAAACCACTTGCCCATGCAGCTGGTGCACCACATGGGCCGGCAGTAGCATTGCCGGCACAGGCCCTCCTGAAGGTGGAGTGGTGGGGGAGGAGAGGAGACGGAAGGAGGGGGAGAGGATGAAGGTGGAGTGGTGGAGGAGGAGAGGGGACGGAAGGAGGGAGGAGAGGGTGAAGGTGGAGTGGTGGGAGGAGAGGGGATGGAAGGAGGGAGGGAGGGTGAAGGAGGAAGGAAGGGGAGAGGAAGACAGTGAAGTCAGAGCAAAAAGCAGTCTGCACTGCAACAGTCCACCCCTGCCATGCAGCAAAGCTAGCAGAGCCCACTATTAACTGTGCACACTGACAGCACAAGTAGTGGCTTGCTAAATGGAAGGGGGAGGGATGGGGGGGGGGGGGGGGGGTCACCCTTTAATGTATACTTCTCACCTCCAAATCTGCACACATCTTCTGCAGTTTCACTTCAGGCAACTTTTGCAAACACCCAATGCAAGGTTCCAGTGGCTGAGGGAGATGTATATTAGTTACAAGGGGCAACTAAAGATGTGCACTAATTGGAATATAGTAAACCATCTTGAGTGACAATAATATAAACAATATTTGATTAACTTCAAGCAATGAACCTAACTGTTGCAAGGTAGTGTGCTCTTACTGGAGATCCTTCAGGGAGACGGTACAATCCATTCTTCTCCACCTGCTCAGCAAAAGCAGCTGCAAACCTGTCAGTCAGTGACTGATGGATGACAACACTACGGGCCACTCGTATCTGATCACTGAGCTTCTCCCGTAGCTGGGCATACAGCTGAGAATTCATCCTGATGACTGTGAATTACACAATACATTGTATTTAGACTTGAGGTAACAGCTGTGTGTGTTTACATGTATGAGAGAGCAAAAGAGAGAGGGAGAGGGAGAGAGGGGAGTGGGAGGGAGGGGAGAGGGAGAGAGGGAGAGAGGGAGAGAGGGAGAGAGGGAGAGAGGGAGAGAGGGAGAGAGGGAGAGAGGGAGAGAGGGAGAGAGGGAGATAGGAGAGAGTGGAAGAGAGTAAATGAAAGGGGACAGAAGAGTAATGAAAAGCAAGGAGAAAAGTGTTCTGGAAAATATGCAACGAGATATGTTCATGTTTCCATACAGTCACAACTAAATGTATAACATACCAAATGACTTGAATTTCGAATTAATACTGATAACCTGAGATGAGAAAACAGATAAGGTATTGACAGAGATGAAGGTCATGCCCCTTCCATTGTGTGCACATCATTTAGAACCACCATCCTTCATGCAGACCTGATGCAACTGCTAAATTGTTCTGTCCATACATAAACCTCTCCCTCCAACCCTCTGCGGCCCTTCTAAAGCCACACCCCTTGGACCCCCTGGACCTGTGCATACCTCAATCCAGAGGTACTGAGCTGAGGTGAACTCCTCATTGGCCAGCCTCTGCTCATCTGCAGATGTAACACTAACGAATGCAGGTACAACAGATTATTGGTACTGGTACACTACTGGTACACTACCGGTACACTGGTGTACCTACACTGCCGGTACACTGGTATGAACATGCAGAAATATGTTTTCGTATGGGCACCACACCACACCCATGCATACACAAAGAGGATGGGGTATGCTGGTGTTGCCTGACTCACTTCAGCACTGCATCCCTCTTGTGGATAAGGTTAACAAAGTGTTGACTACAGCGAATGATCCAAGAGTCTGTCACCAGTACCACAGTGGTTCCCAGAGCTGCAGGGAACATGTGCATTCATAGAACCATATGCATGTGTGCATGTGTGTGTGTGTGTGTGTGTGTGTGTGTGTGTGCATGTGTGTGTGTGTGTGTGTGTGTGTGTGCATGTGTGTGTGTGTGTGTGTGTGCGTGCGTGTGTGTGCATGTGTGTGTGCATATGTGTGTGCATGTGTGTTTTTTTTCTGTAGATTACACATTACATAATCCAAAAATGAGGAGCTGCAAACCCCATAACAGAGATGTCAATAGGTTCCAGACACAGGGATAAAGTCACGTAACTGATGCAGACATTATGTAACATAACTGATACAGACATGTAGCATAGCTCATAACTGATGCAGACATTATGTAACATAACTGACACGGACATGTAACACAACTCATAACTGACACAAACATTATGTATCATAACTGACAAAGACATTAACTAATTTCTGACCACGCCCATCCTTACTGGAGACAAACTTGTCCACACTTCTGAACTCAGAGTTGACTGATGCAGCCACCTCACTGGGTGCAGACAACACTTAATTTGTACTGCACACCAACACGGGGATACATGGAAGCAATGCACCATGCAGCTATATCGAGAGCTAGTAACTCTCATATAGGATTTGACCCCAATTATGAAGTCATTAAGATTACCCACAAAAAGTACAAGTATTAGGCCACACCCTCTTACCCAGAACACGTACATCCATGGCCTGTTAAACTGGGATAGTAGAATGGCCAATGGGTGTCTCTTCCAGCTGTCTGCTGACCAGTAGAAGCACATGGTTGCCACACAAGCAGGAATTACAAGTGATGCTGCCACCAGGAAAAGAGCAGGCCAGTTGGCACTCCATGGCGCAAACTATATTGTGTGTGTGCGTGTGTGTGTGTGGTGGGTGCATGAGTGTTGTACATGTATGTGTACGTGTGCATGTGTGTGTGTGTTATAGTTAATGAGCATTTTACCAGGCATGCTTTGGTCTGTACAATACATCTCTCATTACTACCCCTACTCTCTTCCCCTCTTCCCTCTCATCTCCTCTCTCCCTCCCTTTCCTTCTCTCCTCTCCCTCCCTTTCCTTCTCTCCTCTCCTCTCCCTCCCTTTCCTTCTCTCCTCTCCTCTCCCTCCCTTTCCTTCTCTCCTCTCCTCTCCCTCCCTTTCCTTCTCTCCTCTCCTCTCCCTCCCTTTCCTTCTCTCCTCTCCTCTCCCTCCCTTTCCTTCTCTCCTCTCCTCTCCCTCCCTTTCCTTCTCTCCTCTCCCTCCCTTTCCTTCTCTCCCTCCCTTTCTCCTCCCCTCTCCCTCTCTCCTCCTCCCCCTCTAGCTCCTACCCATGTGGGTTGCTCCCAACCTTATCAATTTCTGGGGTTTCTGTTCCTGGTACCCAACTTCCTTATCATGTCCTACTATGACTATGATTATGACACTACCAACAACAACAAACGCAGTCCTTTGTTTGATGGTGACAAAGAGCAAAATGGACAAAATTGCTGGTAGCCTATTTTCATTTTAAAAGTAACTCACATTAATCATTACCAAGTAAAAACACGAGGTAAGTTACAAGGCATGATATTGGAATCCCTCTCTATGGACACCCCTGAATTGCGGACATCTACCATATATGGGACAGGTTTAGATTCCCCGAATTTTGTTGACTTACATGCAAATAAAACATTTGAAGGCAATAGTGGTGTAAATGACATTTTGTTGTTCATGTGTTAAAAACTTCATTTTCCCTCATAATTTCACTCTTGTTCCCTCCTTTTTACACCACTTCTGCCTTAAGATGCAATCAATATACTACCAAATTTCTCGTAGAGAATGCTTTTATTTACTTGTTTCATTAGCTATACACTTATAACTACATATAAATACTGGAAGCAAACATAAATGTTGAAACCACAAAGCAATCAACGGATACTTGTGGTTGTTTGCTATTATGTGTATTTTTGCCTAAAATGAAAGCACGCCTTATTGGCAAGTGTCTTATATGTTGTGCGCTGCAGTAATCATCTGACCAATGTAGGCACTCCGCCGTCACATTCTAAAGCTATTGGTAAAATCGGCATTCCTTTATTAAACTCGTTCCTATCCCGGAGTTTTATGTGGACGCAACGCAACAAACCCCTGAAATGTGGACATTCGATAACAGGGACGTCCCGACGGTGTCCGCATTGGAGGGGGTATTATTACAATCTACCTTATTGACAAAATCTAAGCACACAATGAGGGACACTCGCACAGCCTCACCACGTGCAGCTCCGGCTCCAATAGGCCGAGTCCACAACAGTAGCAAAGCGGCAGCAATGAATGAACTGTCCACATGACTGATGTTCGCTTCATGTGGTACTTCACGAAGTTGAGTTCCTTGGGGTAAAGTAGGACTTCGTACTGAACCGTTCGCGCCGCGAATATTGGGAACTAACTTGGTCGCCGTAGAACGAAGCAAACATATACGATAGTGTCCCTCCCGCGCTTTGCATCTCTTGTGGCATCATGCCCATAACCTCCATAGCCGCATAAAACAGAAAGACCGCTGTGTACAGCAATGCAATAGAATCCATTCTCGTCTCCGACACATGTATACATGGGCGGAGCTAATAAGGCTCATAGGCGTGGCCAAAACAACACGCGATCGCGAATCATGTCACGCAATACAACGTGCGCATGCGCCTTGCACAAGGGAATGTAGGATTTGGATAGTTCAATATGTCGACTAGATCATTTGCTCTTGTTGCTAGGAAACAGAAAAAGGAAAAAAAAAAGTTGGTCAGCTACTGAAGTTCACATTGTCACTTGCTGTGGAACTTTTTGCTAGGGTCCTTGGCATAGTCCTGAAGCAATGGTGCGGGCTCAAAGTGATTGCCGTACACCTCTCTGAAGCGAAGGATCCGTTTAAGCAGGTTACTGGCCCCATAGCTGTCCACAAAACGGAATGGACCTGAAAGGAAAAGTGAGGCATCAGGTGCATACACAGCACATGCATGTACGAAATGCACAACCGGCCCACAATCCACCATCACTACTCTCCCCGCTGTTTTCACTACTGCTGACACGTGCTGTTGTGCTTAAGTAGACAAACAGTACCTCCTCTGAATGGTGGGAACCCTAGGCCAAAGACAGCCCCAACATCTCCATCCACAGGACTGTTCAGGACTCCCTCTTGCAGGCACAAGATAGCCTCGTTCACAAATCTGGTAACCAGTCTCATTTGTACCTCCTCAATGTCATGGCTACCCAGTAGTGAGGAGGAAAGTGGTAAGGGCACATTCAGCCACCCAGTGGTGTTCCCTCCCGCAATCTCTGCCCAAGGATGTGGTAAGTCACCCTAACACATGACACCCAGGGTAACACCATGAGGTCTAGACCTCAGATAACACCAGGCCTTCTCTTACACCCCAGATAACACCAGGAGGCCTTTACTTACACCCCAGATAACATCAGGAGGCCTTTACTTACACCTCAGATAACACAAGGAGGCCTTTCCTTACACCTCAGATAACACGAGGAGGCCTTTCCTTACACCCCAGATAACACCAGGAGGCCTTTACTTACACCCCAGATAACATCAGGAGGCCTTTACTTACACCTCAGATAACACAAGGAGGCCTTTCCTTACACCCCAGATAACACCAGGAGGCCTTTCCTTACACCCCAGATAACACCAGGAGGCCTTTACTTACATCCCAGATAACATCAAGAGGCCTTTCCTTATACTCCCAAAATGTTATAGAGAACTTCCCTACCCCCTACCCATGCCCCACTCCCCCTTCCCCAGAAGATGGTTTACACATATCTCCCCTAGACAGATATTCAACCACATACCTTCCCTTGATAGGTACTCGATAGTTTTCAATAATTGCCTCTGCATCTTTGTTCACACTCTTGTCCTTCCCCTTTCTTCCAGAGTACACGTAACACCCCTTGCCACTCTTTCGACCTTGGGAGCACAGATAGGTAACCACAGGGGCACTCTCCCTCTCCCTAAAGTTGATCTCCTTACTCACCTAAGAATCCACTGCTCACCATGTCTTTCAGGACATTCACATCAGAACCACCCAATCTGGAACCATAACCAATCATAACGCCACTATTACCAATGACTTTCACACACACACACACACACACACACACACACACACACACACACACACACACACACACACACACACACACATACACACACACACAGAGCACAAGACCTACCTTGCACCAAATGTCTTGCTGAGGTCTGTCGCCACATGGTATGCAACATCAATCCCCACTTCATCAGCTAGTGTTGCCATGCCAACAGGGAACCCAAAGGCTCTGCTGTACTTGTCAAGATTGTGTGGGCCCAGTCCTTCCTTTTTAGGAGAGAGATGGTGGGGGGATATGAACAGGCAACTAGCTGAACAGAAAATGTGACAATCACCAATGAAGTATTACAACATAAAAAATAAAAATAAAACACAGATTTTTGTATCAGCAGAGAAACAAAGCCCAATAATGGCAATACACACATACTGCTACAACCATACACAGTACTACATACTACCACAAACCATACACACAGTACTACATACTGCCACAAACCATACACACAGTACATATTGCCACAAACCATACACACAGTACATATTGCCACAAACCATACACACAGTACTACATACTACCACAAACCATACACACAGTACATATTGCCACAAACCATACACACAGTACTACATACTGCCACAAACCATACACATAGTACATACTACCGCAAACCTGCAGCAATCGTATGCACTCTGACAACATAGGTGCCAGTATCCTGGTGGTATAAAACCCAGGACCATCTTTGACCACAATGACAGTCTTTCCTTGCTTGAGGCCTACGTCAACTGCTGCAGCTGAGGTGGTACAAAGGGGAGGAGTCAAGGGAAGGGGAGGAGGGAGGGATCAAGAGGGGGAATCTCTTCAGCCAACACTGTAGCTAGAAGTGTACCCACAATGGGATGTAATTGTGATCAAAGGAAGTAACCTCAAGTACAATGCAATGGTTACCATTAGCTACCAACATTGATAGGCAATAGCACTACTTGACTACCACCACCATTGATTGCTCTATGGCCATGTGTATTTCAGAGACTCTACAGGAAAATGACCAGTAAAACGATATCAAAAATGCTTTATGTTTGAATCACTACAACTTATGAACAATTAATGCTGTCTATTTTCAATATTTCATAGCACACCATTTATCTACTGTAAAATATATATTGGGCTCTTGCACTAACTTCTTGGCAGTATAGCAAGGTCCAATACCCTATGAGGTTCAAAACTGCTTTCGGCAGGAGCAATCGAATCACTTCAAGTTTGGTTTGTACGTAGTGGAATCTTGCTGATATAGTTTTGTTCACTAAATTTTGTTTTATCCGTTACAGAGATAAAGTTGAACAAAGTAAGTGCACGTTTTCCTGCTTGATTCGTGCCAATGATGTAGGCAAACTGCGACCAACTCAAGTGACTAATACATGTGTATCATTGGCACGAATCAAGCTGGAAATTGTGCACATACTTTATTCATTTGTATATCTGTAGCATATAAAAGTACAGAACTTTGTTATGTACATGTACAAAATGGAATTGAAGCAATTTGATTGCTCCTGCCGAAAGATATTGTGGGTTTGAACCTTATAGGGTGTGGACTGTGCCAAATGGTTAGTGCAAGAGCCCAAAATATATTTTACGACAGAAAAATGGTGTGGTATGAAGTATTGAAAATAGATTTATCAACAGCGCTAATAATTCAAAAGTTATAGCGATTCAAACATAAAGCATTTTCATGATGTTCGTAATGTCATTTTACCAGCAGTTTCCCATACTGTGGTTATTGTACAAGGGAAGGGATGTGCGCACATACCTGCAGTCTCCTTAGACGTCTGGGCAGTGGTGATGATCTCCAGCAGTGGCATTTTCTCCACAGGTGAGAAGTAATGCATACCTACAACCTGTGTTCCAACAGCGGTATTAATAAATGACACACACACACACACACACACACACACACACACACACACACACACACACACAAACACACACACACACACACACACATTTTCATAACTAGTGTGACATGTTTAGTGAGTGACCTTGGACCTGTGTGTACATACGCCTCCCACCTGCTCATACCACTGACCTGTGTGGGTCTCTTGCTGACTGATGCTATTTGGGTGATAGGAAGAGCTGAAGTGTTGGAGGCAAAAATGCAGTGTTCTGGAACCACCTGGTTGGAGAAAGAGCAGCTCACAACATGCTGCATTCAATCCCTTTTGAGAGGGGTAGGAGGGGTTTCCCCCCGCCCCGCCCCCCCCCCCCCACAGAGAAGTAGGGGGAGTGGTTCCCTCCCACGGAGTTCCTCCTCATATCCCCATCGTTCCTTAATTTCTAGGCTCCACACACAACACTCACCGCCTCCACTTCCTGCAGAACTTTGTGTTTGATTTTGAGGTCCTCAAAGACGGCCTCAATCACCATGTCAACTGAACCAAACCCCTTTGAGAGGAGACAAACACTCTTCAAAAAGACACTGGGACTGAACATTGATTGGGTTAGTGCCCTACTGCACCATTTAACAAGCGGGACAGTAGGCATCATGCAGTCTTTCGCACCTGGTAGTCGAGCTGGGGGCTAAGCTTGGACATAGTCTTGTCACGTTCAAAACTGGTCATAGCTCGCTTCTTCACCCGATCGTTGAAGCTGGAAGACAAAGCATCACAACGTGAACATCATCCCTCGACGGTAGCCTTTCGCGCAGGACTGACCCTTTGTAGACCTGTTGGTAGCCCCTCGTCAGACCATCTTGCTTGGCATCCTTCATGATCACATTGTAGTCCTTCTGCAAGCTGACCTGCATGGGGAGGAGGAGGGACAAAGGGAAGAGATGCGAGAAGAAAACAGTAAGAGGGATATGCAAGTGGTACAAGGTTATGCCATACTAATACCTGCACAATGCCTGCTCCCATAAGGCCTACTACATACCTGCACAATGCCTGCTCCCATAAGGCCTACTACATACATACCTGCACAATGCCTGCTCCCATAAGGCCTACTACATACCTGCACAATGCCTGCTCCCATAAGGCCTACTACATACATACCTGCACAATGCCTGCTCCCATAAGGCCTACATACCTGCACAATGCCTGCTCCCATAAGGCCTACAGTGTACATACCTGCACAATGCCTGCTCCCATAAGGCCCGCTCCAAGCACTGCCAGGTTCTTAGCAGGTTTGGCAGGTTTTCCAAAACGATTCTTCTTGCACTCAGTCTACAGTGCAGGAGCAGCCAATACAATGGTGCACACAACATACAATTGATGACAGGGTGGTGTGTGTGTGTGCATGTGTGTGTGTGTGTGTGTGCGTGCGCCAAATTAATGAGGCATACCTGTGCAAAGAACAAAGACCTCAGTGCCTTAGACTCGCTGCTCATTCCAAGCTCTGCAAATCCAAGGGCTTCGGCTTCATAGCCAGCAACAGGTCCCTTTTCAAGGCCCTTCTCCATGACCTAACCGACACCAGATCAAGACCATACATCAAGCCCTCTCTTGCCACTGATCAGTAAGACTCACATGTACAAAAACACCACTTCATCAACACAAAATGCGTAAAACCAATCCTCCTTCACACAAATCTCTTCTACCTCCTCCACCTCCACATCCTACCACCACTATGCCTATCCCTCCACCTTCACACCCTACCACCCACTACCTCCACATGCCTACCCCTCCACCTCCACATGCCTACCCCTCCACCTCCACACCCTACCACCCACTATGCCTACCCCTCCACCTCAACACCCTACCACCCACTATGCCTACCCCTCCACCTCCACACCCTACCACCCACTACCTCCACATGCCTACCCATCCACCTTCACACCCTACCACCCACTACCTCCACATGCCTACCCCTCCACCTCCACACCCTACCACCCACTATGCCTACCCCTCCACCTCAACACCCTACCACCCACTATGCCTACCCCTCCACCTCCACACCCTACCACCCACTACCTCCACATGCCTACCCATCCACCTTCACACCCTACCACCCACTACCTCCACATGCCTACCCCTCCACCTCCACACCCTACCACCCACTATGCCTACCCCTCCACCTCAACACCCTACCACCCACTATGCCTACCCCTCCACCTCCACACCCTACCACCCACTACCTCCACATGCCTACCCATCCACCTTCACACCTTACCACCCACTACCTCCACATGCCTACCCCTCCACCTCCACACCCTACCACCCACTATGCCTACCCCTCCACCTCAACACCCTACCACCCACTATGCCTACCCATCCACCTCCACACCCTACCACCCACTACCTCCACATGCCTACCCATCCACCTTCACACCTTACCACCCACTACCTCCACATGCCTACCCCTCCACCTCCACACCCTACCACCCACTATGCCTACCCCTCCACCTCAACACCCTACCACCCACTATGCCTACCCATCCACCTCCACACCCTACCACCCACTACCTCCACATGCCTACCCCTCCACCTTCACACACCAACCTCCAAAATCTTGAGCGGAGCAGGGTAAAGCCCATTGGTCTGTTTAATGACCATTCCCTTGGCCTGATTCAGAACATACTCCCTCACGTATTTCTGATTTGTTGTAAGGTGAAACTTGATCCCACGAAGGTTGGTCCACTTGTAGTCACGAGCAGGGCGGGGTATGGCCCCAGATGCCAGACCACTGAAGATGTGAGGGTGTTAAGAGGTGCCCACAGGAGACAACAAGGGTATCTGACAAACCTTGCAGTCTGTATGGCCACATCTTCAAGGTACTCCATATTTCTGTCCTGCAATGGCTTTACTCCTGGTCCTAGAAAATTAAATTTAAAATAATAACAATAAAATGCCCACAGGACCAAACAGTACAAGCAGCTAGGCCCACAGGACCAAACAGTACAAGCAGCTAGGCCCACAGGACCAAACAGCACAAGCAGCTAGGCCCACAGGACCAAACAGTACAAGCAGCTAGGCCCACAGGACCAAACAGTACAAGCAGCTAGGCCCACAGGACCAAACAGCACAAGCAGCTAGGCCCACAGGACCAAACAGTACAAGCAGCTAGGCCCACAGGACCAAACAGTACAAGCAGCTAGGCCCACAGGACCAAACAGTACAAGCAGCTAGGCCCACAGGACCAAACAGTACAAGCAGCTAGGCCCACAGGACCAAACAGTACAAGCAGCTAGGCCCACAGGACCAAACAGTACAAGCAGCTAGGCCCACAGGACCAAACAGTACAAGCAGCTAGGCCCACAGGACCAAGCAGTACAAGCAGCTAGGCCCACAGGACCAAACAGTACAAGCAGCACACACAAACTGGTCACATACCACTGGATACAAACTGCTAACACATATACCCAGTGGTTCAACCAGTATACAAACTGCTAGCACACATACCCAGTGGTTCAA
>OX442421.1:9159273-9164273 GCA_949361645.1 Spongilla lacustris | reverse complement strand
ACATTCGACTGCTGTGACATATCTGCGGATAGGTTGTGGTTCAGGCTGTACTGCAGTCCTCTTACGAATAGACCCACTTTATTGCCTCGCCTTGTTTATGTATTGTTGGCATAGATACTATGGTCATGATTACAGGCACATGTTCGAATCCGCACACAGATCGACAGGGCTTATATGCGAGAGCAGATGTTCACTGAACCCGCACACAGATTGAGACGGTTTATTTGCGAGAGCAGATGCATGTAGCAGAGTATTTTAATGAATGCAGGCGGGCTGGTTGATTATGATTATCTCCAAAAAAAAAATAACTCCGCACCTATCATCACGTTGTCTCTCTTTTTTGGAAGGGCAGATTTTGTTCCGAGAAAGACCGATTTTACACCACACGCGCTTTCTTTATAAAGGCGTTCTTACAGCTCCCACTTTGTGGTGACTGACGATAACAGTGGGTGTGGTCAGTTTCGAACAAAAATAATAAGCTATACAGTATTATTGCAAGATGTCAGGCGAAGCCTCGGCACCGTTTGAGCCGACAACCCCGCAAGCAAAAGCATTAATGACTGCCGTGCGAGAGGAAGCCAAAAAACTCCAAACTAAGGAATTGGAATGGACTGAAAAGGTGAAGTGCAAAGAAGAGGAACTGGAAAGTCGATCAGCCAAGTTAGCAGAGGGAGAAAAGAATCTTAAGCAGCAACTGGCCGAACTAGAACAGCAGAAGAAGAAGATAGAAGAGGCTCAAAGCAAACATCTCCAGGATAGCCACAACTTTGAATGTCAAATGTCACAGAAGGAGAAACACTTACAGCAGCAGAAAGACGATTTTGAATCTGCTCTAAAACAAGTGAGTGCCTTGATCGAGAATGACCAATTTGTTCAAATTGACATTGGAGGCTGCACCTTCAAAACCTGTTGTAAGACATTGCGCCGCTTTCCGGAATCCACCCTCGCACAACTCGTTAACGCCAAACCGGATCTTCCGAAGTCCACGTTTATTGACAGGGATGGGCAGCACTTCAATTTTATATTGAACTACCTACGCAGCGGGGACGAAGACCAAATCCTTGACCTCATAGCCGCGCGCAAGTACGATGAGGGTACCTTGATGGATATATTGGAGGAAGCCAAATTCTACAATTTGAAGCAGCTTGTAAAAGTTTTTAACTGGGCTGTGTTTAGACATAATGTACCCCTCGAAATGTCCTACCTAATTTCTGAAGGCCTATTTGTTGCTGATGCAGGCAGCAGCTACACGTATGTCACCAAAGGCAAAGAACCGGCTCCACCCGATGAGCAGGTTGACCTACGATGCCTAAATTTTACTGGCACGAAGTTCAATCAAGTGCATTTCAAACATGGCACCTCCTTCCAAGGGAGTGTGCTTGAAAGATCTGTGTTCTCGAAGTGCAAGTTTGAAGCATTAGTGAGCTTCGTCGATGCTGATTTACGGAAGGCTAAGTTTGTTGAGTGCGAATTTACTGTACCCATCCTTGTGACCGGCGCCAATAGGAAGAACGCAATGTTGTCCTCTAGTGATGTGTACGAGTAGATACAACGTTGCCCGTGACTCAGCACTTTTAAATGAGAAGAAGTTCCGCTACAGACAAGAACCCATAATGCGTATTTGCATATTTCATTGGAATTAAAAATTCGCAGTTCGAAGAATCGGCATGAATTACAATATGTCGACATGGGTTTAACTCCCCATTTTCCACCCTAAAATATACGTGTCGGTTTAAAAACTGCCGCGCGGCTACGCAAGTGACCTTTTCTTTTTTGCACTACAAATGACCTTCGAAAAAAACAGGTGATGTACACTGTGGTGACCTGTACGTTAATTCAAATGGACAATATACATTCATAGGCTTTACCCGTGATACAATGGGCTATGGGTATACATCACTGACACTGAGTTATGCTTTTGTTATGCATACTCAGCCGTAAAAAAATAGCCTGTACTGATAAAATTTCAGACCACCGGCCGGCCTTATTTTTAATAATTACCCTGCCGAACGCAGATTGGATTTTATTTTATTTTACTGACGTGTACTCCTGCTTGCAGGTGGATGGCAAAACCAAATTGACCATGCATGTGAAAAGCGGCTGACCTGTAACATCGCATGTACGAGAGGCCCGCTCTGAATTAATTAATTAATTTAAAAAAAAAAAAAAAAAACTCCTCGAGTACACCGGCCGGCGCGGCGCGGCTTCATAGTACTGGGAGTCTGGGAAGTTTTAATATTACAATGCACTCGTACGTTTTATATCAAACGGGAATTAACGTTGCGCATTTAGATATTTGTGCTTAGGAAAAGGGGTGTGGTTGATCTCGACTTAGAGAGGAAGGTTATTAAAATCAAGAGATACAAATCATACAATCTTGGCACTATAAATTTGCCATAACAAATATAAATTACCCTCTAACCGGTTAACCACAGCTGTATGTGGGTACTATACTACCGTAATCCATTGTTACCTTATCTTTTTTTTTAAATCGCTCAATCCTACATCAATAAATATCCGTCGAAGATGTCAGCCGATGCATTGAAGCTATTAGAGATAAGTTCACCGCTTGCAAAGGCCTTCATTGCTACTGCCCATACCACAGCAACTCATCTTCAAACGCTTGAACTAAAACAGCAGAAAGAAGTGAAGACGAAAGAGGAAGAGTTGGACAATAGAGCAGCCAAGTTAGCAGAAAAGGAAGAGAGCCTTAAGCGAGAAGCCATCAGCTTGGAGCAAAAGAAGAAAGAGCTGTCTGAGGCTGAGAGCAAGTTTATCGGAGAATCCCAGAAGTTTGAAAGTCATATGATGGAGCGAGAGAAATACTTCAAGCAACAGAAAGACGATTTTGAAACTGTGCAAACCCAGGTGAGCGCGGTGCTCGCAGAGAACGAGCAAGCAATCCAGATCGATGTCGGAGGCAAACTCTTCAAGACCTCTTACAAGACGTTGTGTCGCTTCCCGGAATCTAACCTCGCACAACTCGTTAACGCCAAACCGGATCTTCCAAGGTCCATGTTTATTGACAGGGATGGGCAGCACTTCGATTTCATATTGAGGTACCTGCGCAGCAGCGATGAAGAACAAATCATGCACACGGTAACTAGGTACGGTGCCGATACGATCCTTGACATCTTGGAAGAAGCCAAGTACTACAACTTGCGGCAACTTGTAAAAATTCTGAAATGGTGTCTCATAAGATACGATACGAAGCAAGGTAATGTGTTCGAACGCATTGACGGTTGTCTTGTCACTAAAGAACCTCCACCGGGTGAGGTAGTGAACTTGCGCGAACTGAACTTCGCAAGCAACACATTTGATCGGGTGCATTTTAAGCACAACACCTCCTTCCAAGGAAGTGTGCTTGAAAAGGCTGTATTCTCGAAGTGCAAGTTTGAAGCATCAGTGAGCTTCGTCGATGCAGATTTACGGAGGGCTAAGTTTGTTGAGTGTGAATTTACTCTACCTATCCTTGTGACCGGCGCCAATTGGAAGGACGCAACGTTGTCCTCTAGTAATGTGTGCGAGTAAACATTATTACTTCATTTTCAAAAGCAATTATTCGAACTTGAGTGCCCCTGGGCCGGCCAGCATGCACATGTAACCACACGGTTGATTTAGTCAACGGAGAGCAATAATGCTTACGTTAAAGAACTCAGATGAGGAATATGATAGCACACTGAACAGTGGTAGGTTAGCAACCACAACCACGCTAAGATGGCATCCTGGGGATATGAATCGAATTCAGTTCAAAGCTGAAGCCAACTGTAAAGAGCAGTAGCGCTTAGCACGGCACCGGCAAAAATAACTACACATGTACACGTGCACGTGTAAAATTGCAAATCATATCGATCTGTGCAAACAGTGAATTTCACTGCGGCACAGATTGATAGGTTTGCTACGAAAGCCGCGAGGTACATATGCAGATCTACATGTACTGCTTTTTTTTTTTTTTTGTGTGCGAATGTGCTATGTGCAGGTGTGCGAGCTGCGATATAGATGTATTCAGTTGATTTCCTAATCAAATACAACAATACGATACAACAATAAGAGATCGGTCAATAGTTGCAAGCAAGCCCACACCTGCTGGTTCATGCACGTCCCAGCATGATAGCTAGCACAGCCATCCTCAAGTACATCCCCATCTCCGCCTGTCTGAAGTAAGCAGCTCTAGGATCTGAGTCCACTTCCACACTGTTGGGGTGGTGGGAGGCAAAGTAAAATGCGTGGATAGTAAACAGAAGTACACACACACAAGCACATGCACACACACACACACATGCACACACATGCACACACACACACACATGCACACACACACACACATGCACACACACACACACGCACTACTATACAGAACATCATACTCACTCTCACTCCCCCTCCCCTCACTCTCACCCCCCTCCCCTCTCACTCCCCCCTCCCCTCACTCACTCCCTCCCCTCTCACTCCCCCCTCACCCCCCTCCCCTCACTCTCACTCCCCCCTCCCCTCACCTGATCTCGTCCACTCTGGGCAGAGGGTGGAGGACCACCATTTTCTCTTTAGCCCTCATCAGCACTTGTGGTGTGATCACATAAGAGCCACGTACCTTAAGGTGAAGAGATGCAGTAACATGGGTACAGGCAAATATGGGTGTGTCCACAGGAACAGACGTCCCACCTTCTCATATTCATCCAAGGAGGTGAAGCGTTCTTTTTGGATTCTTGTTATATAAAGGACATCAGTTCTCGGAAGAACTTCGTCCAATGAAGTGAACACCTCCTGCCAATGGAACCAACAGAACCACATAAGGTATAAGGTGTAATATTTCTAGAACCACATAAGGTGTAATATAGAACCACATAAGGTGTAATATAGAACCACATAAGGTGTAGTGTAGAACCACACGCGCGCGCACACACTGCACATTTGATTTGTGTATTCATATGTGTGTGTGTGTGTGTGTGTGTGTGTGTGCATGTGTGTGTATGTATGCATGGACCCCCCTACCTGTGGGA
>OX442421.1:9139273-9154273 GCA_949361645.1 Spongilla lacustris | reverse complement strand
ACATAAAATTAATTGATTTTAATAACTTCTTGGCATGTTACATGGATAAGGTAATGAATTTGTAATGAATTTTGACCTATCCAAAAATATGAAAATACGAATCACACCAGACTTGTACCATAGTTAGCTAACCATACCCCAAACATATTTAACTGAAAAGCTTACTGGGACACGTATTCTCAGCACAAAAAGTGGCTGGCAGCCATGTTATGTTTTGACAGTGTGTAAACTGCCCTATGTAAACAAACAGTTGCAAGGAGGAATAACATGGCTGCCAGCCACTTTTTGTGCTGTCCCAGCCCTGAGAATACGTGTCCCAGTAAGCTTTTCATTTAAATATGTTTGGGGTATGGTTAGCTAACTATGGTACAAGTCTGGTGTGATTCGTATTGTCATATTTTTGGATAGGTCAAAATTCATTACAAATTCATGACCTTATCATTTGCATACTCCTATGGGGAGAACACATGGGGAAATAAGCATGTCCAAACTAGACAATGATGCTAAAAGGGTGGCAAATATATATAACATAATTATAATATATATACATAGAATTACTCTCCTACCACCCTCACATCTACACTTTCTCCATCCAATAATTTAGGTGGGGCATGCATGCTAAGGCATTGTGCTTTAATCAATAGCTTATACATTGTGCTTCCAGCCATGACTGACTGAGCAGGAATCTGGGGTCAGCCAATGAACCAACAAGTGCAAAGTCACATACCAAATAACGCCCACTCATCAGACCCTCCCCTACCATATATGGAAACAAACATAAGCTGTACATTTGTCTTAATTCTGTACATAGCAATACATAGGACTTAAAAATAAAATTTAAAAAGCATTGACCTTTGGAGAATAGTACTGGTTAGGGCTAACCCCTTTGGTGTGACCATTTAGTGGTTAGGGCTAACCCCTTATAGTGGGACTTGCCCATTGGTTGGGGCAAAACCCAAGGTACACAGTGGCAAACTGACGCTCTGGATACCAATTGATTGTGGTTACACGTAACCCCTTGGCTGCAGATGGGTGGTTGCGGCTGACCCATTGCCATAGACCACTGACCTTTGGAACCCCATACACACCTCAGGAGGCATGTTACCATATACATGTAATGGTATTCATAGAGATTTGGGATGTTTGCAACTTTTCTTTCGATATACACTATGCGTCATCGCCTTGAATTGGACTAAATATGCTCACTGCTGTGGTACTGAAACTGATTTTTGAATACATGTAAACGACTCGTCTAATGAAATTATGGCGCAAACCAAGAGAAGTTAAGAATAAGTATCCAGCGCGGAGAGTGGGTCCTCCTCGCATCAGGTGAAGATGCAACGTGTATGGCGATAGCCAACTGCACGCACATGTATCGTAACTGTATAAAGCATTAATATATAACGGTGAAGACGGAAAAAGGTAACCACGGCTTCACCACAAGCCTCACAACTACAACGGCAACGCACCCTTTGTCGTGTACTTGGCAGACCTAAACACATCGCCACGTGCAACGTGACGCAAGTTCGCAATTAATCTTTGACCGGAAACCTCGTGCGTGCACAAAGCCTGCGGGTGGCCTGTTGACGAAAGCGACTTGTCACCTCCATTTTCCGGAAAAAAAAAAAAAAAAAAAAAAGCGACAATACTATTATAGTGTATTTTATTATTACATGCAGCAATACATAAAAGCGTTGTCACCAGAACTGCGTAACTATTACTCTTCCGAGGGATGTACTCGCGAAATGTAGGCTCATATTCCGTCGAAACTCAAAGCGTGGAGGGCGGAACGCAACGTCAAGAAACCGGACCCGTTGGCAACAGGGGGTGAGACAATTTATGTCCAACCTTCCAGTAAACGCTTTCGGTTGCGTGATGCAATAGTTTTCAGTCTTGTGCTTTTGTATCGGTCCAACACACTAAGCCAAACGCTATTCCCCCTCTTTTATTTTTTTAATTTGCATTTCTCGCTGGGCGTATGTAGGTATGTAATTTATGATCCATCTGTGACGCAGGTTGGAAGTGTTCATTGCAAACTCGTGGCTACTGGACGACCCATGGGGACACTCGTACCTCTCCGTGTCCCCTCAAACACTGCAGTCGGACATTCCAAGCTACAACAGTCTCCAGACGTTCCAGATACGACGTCTCGTCCACGCAACCCACAAGCAACAGGCGGAAAGCATTGTTAAAAGCAACACGTTTGTCCCCAAGCCTCTCATGGCATCTCCGGGATACACGTACAAGTTGACGCTAGACTCTGATCCAAGCGTCACGACATATCCCCTTCCCATCCACGGAGAAATACTACCCGACCTGTACGTGTGGTTCACCATAGCGGTGGACCTCTCTCTGGAACAGAAGGATGCGTGTCGCAGAATACTCGGTCTTCCGTCAGACGCAAAAGGCAAAGGGTTCCGCTACAGACAGCCGCTGAAACTGGCAGACTACATCGAAAACCATTCGCGGTACGGGAACTACGCGTTTCAAATCGACCTGCCCACGTTGGTCGAGAACTACAGACACTCCAGAAGACAGTCCGGGTCGGATAAGTTGCCGGAAGTGTATTTCAAGAACGGTGGTACGAAGAGGTATAAGAACACGGCTACCTACACCATCATTGTCTGCGCAGTGCACCACTCCGATCCGCTCCCGCAGTTTCCTAACCTCGACCAGTACGAGATCAGGAAACAAACCCTGTTCGACCCGAAGGGCTTTCTAGACAGGCAAGGCAAAGTGCGCAGTAACGCTTTTGGCAACGTTATGCGTGATTCCGTTCCAGAATTCCACCCCAAGGCCATCACAGTGGGCCAGCTGGATAACGAAACACAGCAGTGGATATACCATGACTGGGACCAGCTGGACTTCGCATTTCACTTTCCTAAAGAGACTCTGGACAAGAAGCACAGCGGCAGTACCACTCCTGAAGGAGGGGCAGTCAAAGGACTGTACTGTGGTGTTCACCCCCAAAGGATACACCACACCTTCTGTGTCCCTCTGAAGAGGAACATCATTGCGAGCTGTGAAGAGGTCCAGGGGTGTCTCCATGACGATTTTGACTGTATCCCTTTGCACCTTGCTGACAGACTGTGTTGACAGTGAGGGGGTAATGGTGGCGGGCACTTCCTGTAAAAACCTCTTTGTTTCAAGTGTTCTTTTCCTGTACTCTTGTTATATCTTTTGAATTTCTCTGCACTTACTCATGGACCTTGTATACTTTGGGGGTATGGGGTCATATATACCTATTCGATCTGTCACCATTAGCAACAACAATAGGGGTGATGGTCCACATGCCTTGTCCTACACCTGACCCATGATCACCCACATGCCTACACTTGACCCATGATCACCCACATGCCTTGTCCTACACCTGACCCATGATCACCCACATGCCTTGTCCTACACCTGACCCATGATCACCCACATGCCTTGTCCTACACCTGACCCATGATCACCCACATGCCTTGTCTTACACCTGACCCATGATCACCCACATGCCTCGTCCTGGCCTGTCAACCACATGCCTGCCCACCCCATGCAACACACCACGTCTATCTGCATCACAAATGTCCCATGTATGTCTTGCACTTAGCCATTTGGATATAAATGTAGACACTCCATTGATTCGAGCCCTCCCACCATGTATGTTGCCATACCTTCGCCACATGTGTACAATTATGAACTAGTTTAGTTAGTGGGCAAGCACATCAAATCAGATCAATTCAGGATGCCACAACACCACTCCCTCACTAACCTTTCCATCAAGGTAAGCAATCTCTCCCCTGAGAACCACCCTCACAACTCGTCCTTTCACATTCATGCCGGCAAAAGGCGTCCAGCCAGCTTTGGAGAAGGGCATGGCACTGGGGACTGTCCACTCCTCGTCTAGGTCAACCTCAATGTAAGTGTTGGGCTGTTTGCGCAGGCCAAAGATTCTCATTGGGTTAGTGTGCAACCGCAGGATGATGTCCTAGTGTAGAGAGAGCACATGTCAGGTGATCGTCATGTGACCAATGGGCAAGCAATGGTAATACAATGATGTGCAACATATGGGCCCAGATGTTTTGGAGGGTAACTGTGAACTGTAGGGCTAACTGTTATATGTTGGTACAGCCAACAACTTTGGAACGATCAGAATGTGTGGGGACTTCATGCTCTTTGGAACAACAGCAAACATGGGAATGAACACGTACAAACCATAACCCTCTCACCCTTCATATTTCATATCAGGTACAAGTCATAACCTCATCCTCGCCCTAACAGGTTATCAAGTCGTCATCCAAACAGGTTATAAGTCATAACCTCATCATAACCTCATCCTTACCCTAACAGGTTATCAAGTCATAACCTCATCCTTACCCTAACAGGTTATCAAGTCATAACCTCATCCTTACCCTAACAGGTTATCAAGTCATAACCTCATCCTTACCCTAACAGGTTATCAAGTCATAACCTCATCCTTACCCTAACAGGTTATCAAGTCATAACCTCATCCTTACCCTAACAGGTTATCAAGTCATAACCTCATCCTTACCCTAACAGGTTATCAAGTCATAACCTCATCCTTACCCTAACAGGTTATCAAGTCATAACCTCATCCTTACCCTAACAGGTTATCAAGTCATAACCTCATCCTTACCCTAACAGGTTATCAAGTCATAACCTCATCCTTACCCTAACAAGTTATCAGTCATAACCTCATCCTTACCCTAACAGGTTATAAGTCATAACCCCTTCATCTGCCATACAAGACACGTGTAACCTGTACTGCACTCACCTTTAGTCGTATGTAAGAATTTTAATGGACTCTTAACATTTAGTCTCCAATTGTCCTTATTTAAGGAGCATGGTCCTTACATTATGACGATGTTGAAGTATACTAACAATGGCAACAGCTTGGTGGCTGTAATTATCACTGATCGAAAGAAGAATTGGTCACATGACTAAATTAATTTTATCGCAGTCATCTGTTAAATCCTTGTGGGGAAATTGAAGGCATCAAATTGGAATCAGTAACATTTGAATGGCAAAGCAGTACCATAGAATTGCATATTTCTTGTAGTACAAGTTGACAGCGGCAATGCTAATGGTACAAACTGTGTTCAGAGATGACTCAATTAAAAATACTTTCAACACATCAATTGCTGATAATGTATAAACCACACCCCTGATTTCTGATGATGTAAAGTAATGCGCAATCATCCAGCTTTCTGAAAATAGTATCCGTCATTCATAATTATGTCAATATGCTGCATCAAAGCCATTGTTAAAATAAATAAAAAAATTAAAAAATTAAAAACCGCTAAAATAGGGGAACAAGTTGTTAAAATCAGTATAAACTAGCTGTTCTTGATATAATCAAAGTTGAAAAAGAAGTGACGTAAAATGAAACAGGTTGCTCTTAGTTACTCTTCTTCATGGCAAGATAGTTAAAAAAAAGCGTGTTGTTTTAAGAGGAAACTAACCGCACTTAAATAAGGATGAGAGCTGGAGATTAAACATTAACATAGGTTTGCAAAAACAAATATTGCTCAGGTGACCTTTACCACCTCATCACCACATACCACACCATCACTATATCACCATCACACATCACACCAGTATCACCAACACACCACAGAGGAAAAGCAAGATGCCATTGGTTTCTAAGCTACCATATTTGTATATCCCCCTGGATTACCATTAGACAGTGGTGTAATATGTACTAGGAGTTATAGAGGTGTGCTGGGGTGGGAGTGTGCTGGGGTGAATGTGTGCTGGGGTGGAAGTGTGTGGGGTGAGTGTGTGCTGGGGTGGGAGTGGGGGTGAGTGTGGGGTGAATGTGTGCTGGGGTGGAAGTGTGTGGGGTGAGTGTGTGCTGGGGTGGGAGTGGGGGTGAGTGTGGGGTGAGTGTGCTGGGGGTAGGGAGTGTGGGGTGTGTGCTGGGGTGGGAGTGGGGGTGAGTGTGGGGTGAGTGTGGGGTAAGTGTGTGCTGGGGTGGAGTATGTGGGGAGTATGTGGGGAGTGTAAGTGTGTGCTGCTAGTGCTAGTGTGGGGAGTGTAAGTGTGTGCTGCTAGTGCTAGTGTGGGGAGTGTAAGTGTGTGCTGCTAATGCAAGTGTGGGGAGTGTAAGTGTGTGCTGCTAGTGCTAGTGTGGGGAGTGTAAGTGTGTGCTGCTAATGCTAGTGTGGGGAGTGTAAGTGTGTGCTGCTAGGCATAGTTCTGGTGCCAAGCAATTAGATGAGTCCTAACATTTGGCCACCCAATAGCAAACCTTCCCAGTGTGTGCAGACAGTCCAGGTGGCAAACACTCATTGTACATGTCTGCAGCCCTCATATATGCCTACCCCCAAACATTGGCTACCAAAAGGAGGCTTGCTATGACAATGCACAGAGCAATGCTTTCATGTACGGAAACAGGCATATTCGTCTGACAACAAAACCTGTCAGTGGCAGCTGGAAACCTAACAGTAACATTTAATAATCCACACAGCAATTTGGCTATCATTAGTGAGATCTAAACAGTATCTGAGCAACAAAGGATCTGATCGGGATGTTTTTGGTAAGGCACAGATGTGTTTTTTTCCCTACATTGCATTTTCACCCCATTCCCAACCCATACCCCACATGGTGTTCACCCCATTCCCCACCCATACCCCCACATGGTGTTCACCCCATTCCCCACCCATACCCCCACATGGTGTTCACCCCATTCCCCACCCATACCCCACATGGTGTTCACCCCATTCCCCACCCATACCCCCACATGGTGTTCACCCCATTCCCCACCCATACCCCACATGGTGTTCACCCCATTCCCCACCCTACATTCCCCTGTGATCAAGGTTGCACTGTCAAGCCACACCTACCTCAATGGTGAGTCTACCCTGGTGCACAGTGGTGAGGAGGAGGGGGAGCATGGTTTCTAGGCCGGGATATCCAGGAGGAGGACTGGTAGAACTCTTCTCCTCAACCGTGTGTGGTGCTGAAAGAGACATTGCAGCTATGGTATGTAAAGAGACCGTGACAGGAACATACCCTCTTCCCCCCCCCCTCCCACACAGACCATGACAGGAACATACCCCTCCCACACAGACCATGACACACAGAATATCAAAATGCTTTTGTCACTTCAGCTACTAATTAGATCAGGATATCAACCATCACCACCTCTATACAGCTGACCACTATTATAATCAGATTTACAATGTATGCTTTTGAAGGATGAATGGTGTTCCTATGTAAGGGGGTGGGGCACTGGGGGAGGGGGGAACTGCTTACGTTAAGTTGTATGAATTCTAAACCTTGACCTTGCCTTTTATGGCAATGGTATTATCACATAATGCACAATAAACTTTTTAACACAGTGAATTTAGTTAACTACATGTATCTATTCACATAATATGCCACACGTAAATGAGTTAGCTGATCAAGCCCAAAGTCTGTTTTGTAAATATACCCACATACAATCAAAACAGGGGCCCTTCCCATATAGTTACAGTTGCCATGGTGACCCACCATGGTCTGTAGCAAAGCAATCTATGACGTCCAGGTTGTCCCACAAGGCCTGCTGGTCCTCCTTAGAGCATATCATGGGCCTGACCTGCATGAAGCCAGGCCCAGGTTTGGCCTGGTCCTCCTGACACAGGAAGAGGTGGTGGGGGCACACCTCACAGGTGACGGGAAGGTTCTTCTGTTTAGCCAGCTTGATGATCATGATCTAACCCAAAGGGTTGTCAAAACGAAGCAGAGAAGACACTAAACCAGATGCACACAAATATAAGTCTAAAGGCCGACATATACAGGTTGACCTGTCGTATGCAACTCAAATGAATATGGGTAAAAGTTCAGCAATTCTTTAGTTTACAGGACTTTTATCCATACTCATTTGAGCTGCATGTGACAAGTTGACCTATGTGTATGCAGGCCTGGAAATGCTCCCACAACCCTCACACAATCGTTGTGGTGTTTTGTCATTCCTTCCAGAAGCATGTATGTACACGTTTGTATGAGCCTTGCATACGTGCGTGCCTTATACACGTGTGTGTGCTTGTTTGTGTGTGTGTGCATGTGTGTGTGTGTGCATGTGTGTGTACAGTGTGTGTGTGTGTGTGCATGTGTGTGTGTGCATGTGTGTGTGTGCATGTGTGTGTACAGTGTGTGTGTGTGTGTGTGTGCATGTGTGTGTGTACAGTGTGTGTGCATGTGTGTGTGTGTGTGTACAGTGTGTGTGCGTGTGTGCGTGTGTTTGTGTGTGTGTGCATGTGTGTGTACAGTGTGTGTGTGTGTGTGCATGTGTGTGTGTGCATGTGTGTGTGTGCATGTGTGTGTGTGCATGTGTGTGTGCATGTGTGTGTACAGTGTGTGTGCATGTGTGTGTGTGTGTGTACAGTGTGTGTGTGTGTGTGAGTGTGTGTGCGTGTGTGCGTGTGTTTGTTTGTGTGTGTGTGTGTTTGTGTGAGTGTGTGTGTGTGTGTGTGTGCGTGTGTGCGTGTGTTTGTGTGTGTGTGTGTGAGTGTGTGTGTGTGTTACCTCTTCCTTCCTGGCCACATGGCAGATATGAACAGGTCTCTTGTACAGTTCACACAACAGGATGACAGCTGCTGTGGTGTGCCCTTCGGCGTGCATGCAGATCAGGTGATCCTTGGGCCACTGCTCAAAGTGCTGCATGGGAAGGGGGAAGAGGTGGCAGCCATATTTGGAGCACACACACTCATAACTAACCTTCATCCAGACGTCCATGGAATCCAGCTGAAGTGACCCGAAGGTCTTATTCAAATACATCTTGAGGGCAAATGCTTGCGAGCTCAGCAGAGGAAGGTGGCATGCATTGTTGTTATTGGCGCCCAGAAACAGACCATAGTCACACCTGGCACCTGCACGTGCACACTTGGATGTGTGGGTGTGGGTGGAAGTATGTGGGTGTGGATGTGTGCAAATTAAAATGACTCCAACTAATAGTTAACCACACCTACACACACCTACACACACACCACACACCTACACACACCTAAACACACCTACCACACACACCTAAACACACCTACCACACACACCTAAACACACCTACACACACACCTACACACATAACAAACCTTCTGCACAACAGCTAAGCTCTCCTTATCAACAATGGCGGGGTTGGTGTTGGGCATGGCACCAATGATGGTCACGCCCCCAGAGAGAGCAGCAGCTGTGCAGGATGAGTAGTCCTCCTTGTGGGTCTGGCCCGGATCCCGGACATGGACGTGTACGTCCACCAGGCCAGGTAGGGTGATGATGCGATGAGAGGTAATGCAGTCAATGTGTGTCTTTACAGGGGGAGCACCTCCTAGATGATCAAGAGCCTGTGGGTCGGATGGGACATGCAAGAGGTGTGGTTAAGGGGGTGGAAGGGCAGGGAGATGTGGGAGGTGTGGTTAAGGGCAGGGAGATGTGAGAGGTGTGGTTAAGGGCAGGGAGATGTGAGAGGTGTGGTTAAGGGCAGGGAGATGTGAGAGGTGTGGTTAAGGGCAGGGAGATGTGAGAGGTGTGGTTAAGGGCAGGGAGATGTGAGAGGTGTGGTTAAGGGCAGGGAGATGTGAGAGGTGTGGTTAAGGGCAGGGAGATGTGAGAGGTGTGTGGAGGGAGGGAGAGAGGGACAGATGGGTGATCACTCAATTAGTCTCACAGGTAACACCCTTATTGCCTAGAGGGTTGTGCATGCTTTGTGTTTTCCTTCCTCATCTATGGTAGCAATACAGTTATGTGTGAGTGTGTGTGTGTGTGTGTGTGTGTGTTGTGTGTGTGTGTGTGTGTGTGTGTGTGTGTGTGTGCATGTGTGGTTGTGTAGTGCGTACATAGATGCACACATGCAAACAGCCACTCGAGCTCTGTTTCAGCCGTGATAGCTACAGTGTGAGGTTAACTTTCGGACCTATGTGAACAACTAAATGCCATGTGCACCAATCAAACATGTTTGCCACGCCCACACTGACACGCCCCAACTGGGACCTTCATTAGTACATGGACCACTAGCGCATGGTTTAGTAAAGCATTCCACTTAACATCGAGGTCTAACAAGGTTGCTGCTGCTGTTGTGAGGAGGATTCAATTTACTCAAATTTTTCCTTTTTTCACTCACTCACAAAGAATTTAACCCCTAGGGCTTGCAAGTAACCCCAAGGGCTTGCAAGTAACCCCAAGGGCTTGCAAGTAACCCCCACTGGCCCAAGAACGCCCACACACCTTGACAAACAGCTTGGCACACTTGATGTCGTGGATGAGAGGGACTGAGTACTCCACAGCCATGCGACGTATGTGGTAGCCATTGGTCGTCAAGGCCCCAGGCCTGAGGTGCATCGGGAGGTTGATGACCAGGTCTACCTTCTTGTCCAGCAGGAGGGCAGCTATGTTGTGGGAGGGGACACTCTGCCTGGCCCCTTTGGTGTTGCTTGCATTGTCAAACGGCCACTCGATTGCCTCTATCTGCAGGGAAGTATGATAAGAAAGAGAGAAAAGTAAGGGATGGGGAAGAGGAGGGAGAGACGGAGGGAGAAATGGAGACAAAGATCAAAACAAAAGGAAGCACTGGACAGGCTGCAGGGACAAAATGTCCTCCCAAATGCCTAAATTGGTCTGACATTAATTCCTTACTTGTAAGTGTGCTAGCAGCTAGGTAGAGCTCCCCTGCACATGCACCCCGTTGACTGCATGCCATAAAAGGGGGTCAGGCAGATAAGGAGTGTGGTGGGAGGGACAGCCAAATACACAAGGCACAGGGAGTGTGGTGGGAGGTGTACACATGTTATTTAATATGCAGGCACCATGGGCAGGTCTGAGTCTGCCCTGAATGCATGAGCAGTGCTGTAAGGGGCAGTTGATTGAGCCTATTGAGGTGGGTTAACACCTCAGTGGACACACTTGCCCTGCTAGATTTACTGTTTATCAATTGCAATTATCAAATACACTAGCACATATTAAGGTGGGTACAAACAATACAAGCATCGCATGTTAGATACCAATAATTGATCTTATCGGCTTAATGACTGGGACAACTGAGTAGAAAGTAAATATGAGTGAAATTATAGATGGCTAATAATCATTTCCCGAAATATTCATTTGAGTTGTATGCCTGTACTCCTACTCAGGGTGTTGGTTGTTCCAGTGCATTACTCTGGCATCACACAGGTGTACTGCTACTTAGTTAGTTATGCAATGTTAATTCAACTTATTAATCATACTGCAATATGAATATGGTATTTGGAGACTTAAGTTCTCATATATATAGTACTAACCACTAGTATAGTACTAACCACTAGGTGCTACTTACTGACAGACATTTTTTTTTTAATCAAACAGGTGCTCTAATGAAGGACAACTGATTAGATTAGTGGTACAAAAGGTTGGGTAATGGTGGTGGTGGTGGTGCTGTAAATTGTGGGCAATGTCCCTCTGAAGCTTGCAGTAGAATATAGTTTTACAACAATTTGTGTTTTGGCTTTTTTAAAAACACCTCAATCAACTTGTTATTTCAACAAAATACTCGTTAAAGTAGGGGGGGGGGGGGGGGGGGGGGGCGCGGTGCACGCCCCCTTCCTATGCCACTGGTCTAAAATTTAAATCCCTGAAACAGAAGTCAAGTGGTTTGAAGTGACTACCACATACCCCTAGCACCACATAAATATAGCACCACATAAAGATAGCACCACATAAAGATAGCACCACATAAAGATAGCACCACATAAAGATAGCACCACATAAAGATAGCACCACATAAAGATAGCACCACATACAGCTAGCACCACATACAGCTAGCACTACATAAAGATAGCACCACATAAAGATAGCACCACATAAAGATAGCACCACATAAAGATAGCACCACATAAAGATAGCACCACATAAATATAGCACCACATAAAGATAGCACCACATAAAGATAGCACCACATAAAGATAGCACCACATAAAGATAGCACCACATAAAGATAGCACCACATAAAGATAGCACCACATAAAGATAGCACCACATAAAGATAGCACCACATAAAGATAGCACCACATAAAGATAGCACCACATACACCTAGCACCACATACACCTAGCACCACATACAGCTAGCACATGCCTTGACATGATGCTCGGTGTAGAAGTCAGCGGTCCCTATGCTGGCATATAGGTTATAGTTCATTTTTTGAAGGGTTCTGACTGACTCCAGGAATTCCTGTTTTGCCTGTGTAAGGAGGAAGGGCGGGGTCACTTAAGGGAAAGGACGGGGTCACTTAAGGGAGGATATTAGCTCAGAAGTAGACTTGCACATTTACATGCTCTAGACATACACCCAGGTGTGTACAAATATTGTGTCACACACACACATACTCACACACTATACACATACAACACACACAAACACACTCACACACACACACACACACACACACACACACACACACACACACACACACACACACACACACACACACACAAACACACAAACACACCTTATATGTTCCTATTGACAAGAGAATGTTCTTCTTTGGGAGGACAAACCCTGTGCTAAGCAGGGCCTTGAGATAGGCGTCATAGCGATCTTTCCCAAAACAAGCCACTTCTCCCGTACTGGCCATCTCCACTCCCAGCCTCACATCAGCACCAGTCAACCGAGAGAACGAAAACTGGGGGACCTGTGTAGCATCATGAGGTAAACATGTACTGGGGGGCCTGTGTAGCATCATGAGGTAAACATGTACTGGGGGGCCTGTGTAGCAACATGAGGTAAACATGTACTGGGGGGCCTGTGTAGCAACATGTGGTAAACATGTACTGGGGGGCCTGTGTAGCATCATGAGGTAAACATGTACTGGGGGGCCTGTGTAGCATCATGAGGTAAACATGTACTGGGGGGCCTGTGTAGCATCATGAGGTAAACATGTACTGGGGGGCCTGTGTAGCATCATGAGGTAAACATGTACTGGGGGGCCTGTGTAGCATCATGAGGTAAACACGTATACCAATGCACATAAGCATTTACACATACACATGCTGTAATGTGCACACACCACACATGTGTACACACATGTGTACACACATGCACATGCTAATGTGCACACACCACATGTATACACACATGCACACCACAAGTATACACACACACACCACAAGTATATACACACACACACACACACCACAAGTACACACACCACACCCATATATACATTGCACACCACACTTATACACACATGTACACACACATCCACACATGCACATGCACACACACACACACACACCACTGAATGATTCAGACAAGGCTGAAACTTGAGTTGAAGCTCACAGCACAAAGGCTCACAACTCTAGTATGAGGGTCATCATGATCACTCAAAACTAACACGTACACCCACACATACATGCAATGCATGTATGCATATGTGTGTGTGTGTATGTATGTATGTATGTATGTATGTATGTATGTATGTATGTATGTATGTATGTATGTATGTATGTATGTATGTATGTATGTATGTATGTATGTATGTATGTACATCCGTGTGGCGCGTAGATGGGCGGTCCATGGCATTGGATTTTCTCCCTTGCCCCCGTTCCTTTTACTACGCTGCCACGTGTAAAGCGGTGTGTTCGCTGGCCCCGTCATGCCTCTACCATCTTTTTGGCTCATTCTCGAGGAGTTCCATCTGTTTTTCTGGGCGGTGAGCTTAAATTGGAATTTCACGCGTACGCTACCTGGTCCGCTGCTACACCACGAGATGCGACGGTGCTTGTCCCACTAGGAATGAGAAAGTTTGTGTCTTTTTACGCCTGCTATATTACTAACGGGCCGGAGTCACCCTTTGATGAAGATGTTGGCAGTTTTCAAGGTTTGGATGCAGACACGCTCCCGTGACTCCACAAGCAAATAAAGCCCAAGTTTCTAGCGGAATCAGTACTTTGTCTATTCTTGCTGTGTGTTAGTAATTGGACATTACATACTGCGTGTGGTTCTCCTGCCTTGAACCTCCCCCCCTAACGTGTTGTACCATGGTACAAATACGATGGTGATTATTATTATTATTATTATTATTATTATTATTATTATGTATATATGTATGTATGTATGTGTGTATGTGTGTATGTATGTATGTATGTATGTATGTATGTATGTATGTATGTATGTATGTATGTATGTATGTATGTATGTATGTATGTATGTATGTGTGTGTATGTATGTATATATGTATGTATGTGTGTATGTATGTGTGTATGTATGTATGTGTGTATGTATGTGTGTATGTATATATGTATGTATATATGTATGTATGTATGTATGTATGTGTGTGTGTGTGTGTGTGTGTGTATGTATGTATGTATGTATGTATGTGTGTGTATGTATGTATGTATGTATGTGTGTATGTATGTATGTATGTATGTATGTATGTATATATGTATGTATATATGTATGTATGTGTGTATGTATGTATGTATGTATGTATGTATGTATGTATGTATGTATGTATGTATGTATGTATGTATGTATGTATGTATGTATGTATGTATGTACATGGGCTGTGTGGCCTTTTCTCCTCACTCACCTTCACACCAACTCGTCCTAGTGCTTCCAAATCTATCACCACTGGCTGGACTGCGATGCCTACTATGATCTTAGTTGCCAGGGCAACAAAGTCCACGTCCAATGTCTTGGACACAAAGGGAAACGACCGTGACACTCTTAAGTTGCATTCAATCACTTTCAGTCTATTGTCCTTAGCAATAAACTGTATATTGAAAGGCCCTGCAAACAAGCCAGGTAGTCAATCCAGTCCCCAATCTCCCTCCCTCCCTCCCTCCCTCTAACCTGACACAGCCAGGGCACGTCCCACTGCCCTCGTGATGGTCTCAATGCTTCTCACTGTCTCCTCATTCAGGTCTTGTGCCGGGAGCACCAGAGTGGCATCACCTGAGTGCACACCTGCATTTTCCACATGCTCACTGATTGCCATGACGACAACCTCTCCATCAGAAGCTACAGCATCAACATCAATTTCCTGACCCCA
>OX442421.1:9126773-9134273 GCA_949361645.1 Spongilla lacustris | reverse complement strand
AACTTCCGCCCCACGGCCATCACCTCCCCCACACTCTTCATGGAGCTCCCTATCTTGGTGCTGACGTGAGCAAACTTGACAAGGTCCCAGCGAGGTATCTTGACCACCACGTAGTCCAAGCTAGGCTCAAAGCAAGCAGTGGTGGCGCGCGTCACAGAGTTCTTGAGCTGGGGCAGGCTGATGCCAAGGCTCAGCTTGGCTGCCACATAGGCCAGTGGGTAGCCTGTGGCCTTGGAGGCAAGAGCAGAGCTTCTGGAGAGACGAGCATTGACCTCAATGATGTAGTACTGGGGAGGAGGGGAAGAAAAAAAAAGGAAAAAAAGGCAGTGATCTGCAGTGTATGGATATGACTGAGTGTTTACATGCACATCACGTGCCCACATCCATACCCTCACATGCACATCACATGCCCACATCCATACCCTCACATGCACATCACATGCCCACATCCATACCCTCACATGCACATCACGTGCCCACATCCATACGCTCACATGCACATCACGTGCCCACATTCATACCCTCACATGCACATCACATGCCCCATCCATACCCTCACATGCACATCACATGCCCACATCCATACCCTCACATGTACATCACATGCCCACCATACCCTCACATGCACATCACATGCCCACATCCATACGCTCACATGCACATCACATGTCCACATGCACATCACATGCCCACATCCATACGCTCACATGCACATCACATGCCCACATCCATACCCTCACATGCACATCACATGCCCACATCCATACCCTCACATGCACATCACATGCCCACATCCATACCCTCACATGCACATCACATGCCCACATCCATACCCTCACATGCACATCACATGCCCACATCCATACCCTCACATGCCCCCATCCATACCCTCACATGCACCCCGTATCCATCGCCAGCAGGTGAACAAAGATGTTCCCTTTCTTTTATGTACAAACACCCATAAACACCACAAAACACACACATGCCACACACACCACAAACCTCCATGCTTTCAGGGTTCAAAGCATACTGGATGTTGCATTCCCCAACCACTCCCAAGTGTTGTATAGTTTTAATGGCCACAGATCTGAGCATGTTGTACTCTGCATTGGTCAGTGTCTGGGATGGTGCCACCACTATTGACTCCCCGGTATGCACTCCAAGAGGGTCCACGTTCTCCATGTTACACACCTGACGAGGACAACAATTATCCTAGTGCCACGGTAATGCAAACTCAAGCAAGATACAGTTTTTTTAATTTATTTTATTTTTTTAACGATACATTGTACACATCAACACATCAACACTTGAACATCAATTGATATCCGATAATGAGCATTTTTTTTTGCAGATGCTATCGCAGAGTGCCAATTTTCTGGCTATTTAAGGACTGTTGACTTTCAAGGGTGGATTTCTACTTCTACTTACAAAAAAAATGTATTCTAACCAAGAAATAGTAACCATTGTACTTGCAGTTAGCCTCGTTCCTATGGATGATCTGGTTGTCTTCTTGGAGACGTATCATTCTGGATAGTAACAGTTTTAAAGAGCGGAAATCACACCAACAGCTTTATAATTTACCCAGGAGTGCCAGTAGGGTTCAGATATATATATACAGATTGGGCATGAAACTGGTAAATAGTGTGCCACTAGCGTTCCCATGGTAATTGCATCCCCAGACCACATGTCTATTGTAACTGCTGTCTGAATAACAAAATTGTGACAAATACAGTGGCACATAATGCAATGCTATCTGGATTCTGATGCAAAAGGAACTCAGGAGTAGGAACGCTGTAAAATTTAGCCATGCGTGTAATATTGTGTTACTGCATTACAAAAGGTATGATATGTGTATTTTAAGTAACATATATCCCTAACTATTTAACACGTCCATTTCCTCCATAACTAACACATCCCTAAGTAATATACTTGTAACCTAAGTAACTACCACATCCCTCTTCCCTAATGAATAAGGGCTGGATGCTAGGTACATATAAACCACCTAGTGTTTTTTGAGGGGTCAAAAAGCTTCCATCAATCTTTGAAAAAGTGACGCCCATAGTACCAAGGAGTAGAATATTTGTTCCATCAAGCCAGATGTGCAGTAAGGCATTTTTACCATAGCTAGACGCTAACGTTTGTGCAAAAGGTTCGTAGTAGTGTCTGATCGATGCAAAGTGTGCCCAAAGCTAGATCCAAAGCTGCAAGTGCTGTGTCTAAAGATAGCCTTTCCTGTACCTTACATACACGACAATCGTTATGAAAATTGCAAAGCAAAATGTTGCGAACGCAAGGTTAACCTAGCGTTTTACCACTATGATAACCTAGCGTTGTTACTGGCACATACAGATTAAGTAACACATCCCTAATCCCTAAGTAACACATCCCTCATCCCAAAGTAACACATCCCTCATCCCTAAGTAACACATCCCTCATCCCTAAGTAACACATCCCTCATCCCTAAGTAACACATCCCTCATCCCTAAGTAACACATCCCTAATCCCTAAGTAACACATCCCTCATCCCTAAGTAACACATCCCTCATCCCTAAGTAACACATCCCTAATCCCTAAGTAACACATCCCTCATCCCTAAGTAACACATCCCTCATCCCTAAGTAACACATCCCTCATCCCTAAGTAACACATCCCTCATCCCTAAGTAACACATCCCTCATCCCTAAGTAACACATCCCTCATCCCTAAGTAACACATCCCTCATCCCTAAGTAACACATCCCTCATCCCTAAGTAACACATCCCTCATCCCTAAGTAACACATCCCTCATCCCTAAGTAACACATCCCTCATCCCTAAGTAACACATCCCTCATCCCTAAGTAACACATCCCTCATCCCTAAGTAACACATCCCTCATCCCTAAGTAACACATCCCTCATCCCTAAGTAACACATCCCTCATCCCTAAGTAACACATCCCTGACTTGAAAAACCCACACCTCATATATCAATATAGAACTCACTGTGATGCAATTCCCACAATAATCTCTAACTACTTCATACTCAATCTCCTTCCAACCCTTCAAGCTCTTGTCAACCAGCACTTGGGATGAGTGTGCAAAAGCCGACATTGCCACAGAGGTCAGCTCCTCTCGACTGGCCGCAAAGCCTGACCCCAACCCTCCCAGGGTGAACGCAGCCCTCACTAGCACAGGATAGCCTATCTCCTCAGCAGCTGCTATTGCCTGGAGCGAGGGAGTGAGTGAAGGGAGCAAGTAGAGAGGTGTGTGTGAGTGAGGGAGTGAGCAGGTGAGTGAATGAGTGAGGGAGTAATTGTGAGTGACTAAGTGTGTGTGTGTGTGTGTGTGTGTGGGTGAAGGAGGGACCTGGGTACCTAGGGTGTTGTGGGCATGGTGGCTCCCCACCTCTCCCTCCCTCCCTCCCACTCACTTCATCTACAGAGTAAGCTGCCCTGCTTGGAGCCACTGGCTCTCCTATCATGGCCAGCTGCTCAGCAAACTTCTGCCTGTCTTCGGTCATCACTATAGACCTCACAGGTGTTCCCAACACCCTAACGCCAAACTTGTCCAAGACACCTTCCTCGTGCAGACGCACACCACAGTTGAGTGCTATCTGTCCTCCGAAGGAGAGCAAGATCCCATCAGGTCGCTCCTTCATGATCACCTGGGGAGTATTGCAACCACCAGATGCATGAGATGAGGGGTCCCCATCACCTCCCCATCACCTCCCCCTCCTCCTCCCCCTCCTCTCACATTCCCCAAGGAGCTGGTGGGCGTGTGACAACATAGCACCACTGGCCACACCACAAAGGAAGTTGAATTGGCAGGCTTATTCTAGTGTCACTGAAGTGAGGCCATCAATTCTTGAGGCTTCTAAGGAAACTACTTCAATGGCAAGTATCTAATTATAATATCATCTAATGATGTACAGCTTACATCACCCCTAAGTATCTATCTGGTTAGGGCTGCATGCTTGACCGTACCGATGGAGTACAAACTACAGATTTTCAACTGGCTTAACCTCTCCACTAATGCCACGTAAATACAAACCGCCCTGGAAAAATGGTTAGCCAAACTCAAAAGTTATTAACTTTTTTTAAAAATGCATTACCTAAATTTATAACAGTTCTGCTCCAGTCATTACAACACTAATTACTTTGTCGTGCTGGCAACATAAATTAGTCTCCCCCCCCCCCCCAACACTTTTCAGTGCTACAATACATCAATGGAAGTACTTAAAATATGTATGACCACGATGAATAATCTGAGGCACACCTTACCTGAGTGATGTAGTGCGGGGTGATGGGGAGGAAGTAGACCTTATCGGCCAAACCTTTGGACGTCTGGACAGTGGCAATATTGGGATTGACAAGCACTGTGACAATCTTCTCCTCCTTCAAAGCTTTGATGGCCTGGGACCCCGAATAGTCAAACTCCCCGGCCTGCCCAATGGACAGCCCGCCTGACCCCAGAATAAGGACCTTCGATGGCCGCCTCTCTACCCCCCTGGGCTGTGCAACACTCTGGACCCCTTCTTCCAGCCCCTCGTCAGTGACGGTTACAGCAGGGAGACTCTTTCTCTTGGAGAGGGGAACAACTCTGGAGAGGGTGGCATCCAGTTTGTCGCAGAGGGACACACCTCTCCCGCTCCCCCTCTTGTACTGCATGCAGGTGTCAAGGAAGACGTCAAACAGAACCTCAAGGTCCTGGGGACCAGGCATGTGCTCTGGATGGAACTGTACAGAGAAAAATGGCCTGGTCTTGTGAATCACGCCTTCATTGGTGCCATCATTTCCATTGGTGAAGAGAACCTTCCAATCAGACGGGAGGGTATCGGGGTCAACAGCATAGCCATGGTTTTGCGTGGTTATGAAACAGCGCCCTGTTGTAGAGTGGGTGCAAGGCTGGTTCTGCCCACGGTTACCGTATCTGTGAAATGGAGAAGACAAAATGGACTATCATCACACCGAGGGAAGTTCCAGGAAGTGTGAGGCCCTAGTCGCCAACCTCTCCTCACGATATGCAAAACTAGACACATACAATAACACCACACCACATACACACATACAGAGCCTTGGAAGTTAACAGAGCATCAATTATTCAGGCGCACAGTATATTGTGGGCATTATTTGTTTCCTGCGATCGCGATTTGTTTGCGAGTTGAATTCATAGTAATAGATGCTATCTAACTATGCAGACAACTTGCAGGAAACGAATAACGCCCGCAATATACCATGTGCTTGAATAACTAATCACTTTTAACTTGGCTCTGGATGGTACTGTACACACACCACATACAATACTCACTTCAATTTGAAGGTCTGGGCACCGATTCCCCTGCACAACAACTGATGTCCCAGGCAGATCCCAAACACAGGTTTGTACAGCTCTGAAGCCATAAATTTGCCTACGTGCTCACTGGTCTTGGTACAGTAGGCAGGGTCTCCTGGACCATTGCTGATAAACACACCATCAAGCCCTGCCACGGCAACGAAGACAAATAAATACCAACTGCTATGTTTCCCTCCACTTACCCGAGGCATCAGCAGAAAAGTCATAGTCCCAAGGAACAACAGTGACACAGGCTCCGCGCTCAACAAGACACCTGATCTGGTTGTTCTTGATGCCACAGTCAACAGCAATAATCTTCAGCTCTCCTGAAGGGTTGTAGACCCTAGGTGTCTGTGTGCATACAAGAGGAACAGATGAGGCTCAGTACAATGTACTCCATTTATGAAATGTATGTGCCCCCCCCCCCCCCCCCCCCCCCCTCAATCCAGGTACAAGTAACATGTAATATGCCTAAAGTAGCACCCATTTCATCACACAGACCTGCTTCAGGTGTGGGACCATTTTGTGCATCACTTCTTGCATCACATATGTTCGTCTTTATATTAATTTAAGCTCATTAGAAGTACAACTAAACCATATGAATAATTTTTCAGGGTTGATGAAAGGG
This sequence comes from Spongilla lacustris, assembly GCA_949361645.1. NCBI lineage: Eukaryota > Metazoa > Porifera > Demospongiae > Spongillida > Spongillidae > Spongilla > Spongilla lacustris. Next base: position 9,128,336 of record OX442421.1, on the reverse strand, counting down.
ATTAAAATGCAACACATTCAAGTACAGTTTACACAATGGAGGACACATATGGGTGATATTATTTCAAAATATTGTGAAATAATATCAACCTGTTTAGTGGCAGACTGTTGCTAATTTAAAATTGATTCTTTTCAAAAATAAATCAAGACCTGAAAACTGTGCACCCAATCCCACAGTGTGATAGTCATGGGTGGTGGCTTTTTTAAAAGTTACCTTTTTGTAGGGTACTATACTAATATAGAATAGCAAATCAGATAATTGTAACAACAAGTTATGCTTTAGCCACTATAGTTGATTTTATCTGTACATGAGGCATCATATGACCAAACCTCAGGGCTTATGGTACCATATGGTACCTTAGTATGGTACCTCAGTATGGTAACTTAGTATGGTACCTTAGTATGGTACCTTAGTATGGTACCTTAGTATGGTACCTTAGTATGGTAACTTAGGGCTTATGGTAGCTTAGGGCTTATGGTAGCTTAGGGCTTATGGTACCTTAGGGGGCTTATGGTACCTTAGGGGGCTTATGGTAGCTTAGGGCTTATGGTACCTTAGGGGGCTTATGGTACCTTAGGGCTTAGGGCTTATGGTACCTTAAGGCTTAGGGGGCTTATGGTACCTTAGGGGGCTTATGGTACCTTAGGGGGCTTATGGTAGCTTAGGGCTTATGGTAGCTTAGGGCTTATGGTAGCTTAGGGCTTATGGTAGCTTAGGGCTTATGGTACCTTAGGGCTTATGGTACCTTAGGGGGCTTATGGTACCTTAGGGCTTATGGTAGCTTAGGGCTTATGGTACCTTAGGGCTTATGGTACCTTAGGGGGCTTATGGTACCTTAAGGCTTATGGTACCTTAGGGGGCTTATGGTACCTTAGGGCTTATGGTAGCTTAGGGCTTATGGTACCTTAAGGCTTAGGGACCTTATGGTACCTTAGGGGGCTTATGGTACCTTAGGGGGGCTTATGGTAGCTTAGGGCTTATGGTAGATTAGGGGGCTTATGGTAGCTTAGGGCTTATGGTACCTTAGGGCTTATGGTACCTTAGGGGGCTTATGGTACCTTAGGGCTTATGGTACCTTAGGGGGCTTATGGTACCTTAGGGCTTATGGTAGCTTAGGGGCTTATGGTACCTTAAGGCTTAGGGGGCTTATGGTACCTTAGGGGGCTTATGGTACCTTAGGGGGCTTATGGTAGCTTAGGGCTTATGGTAGATTAGGGGGCTTATGGTAGCTTAGGGGGCTTATGGTACCTTAGGGCTTATGGTACCTTAGGGGGCTTATGGTACCTTAGGGCTTATGGTACCTTAGGGGGCTTATGGTACCTTAAGGCTTATGGTACCTTAGGGCTTATGGTACCTTAAGGCTTATGGTACCTTAGGGCTTATGGTACCTTAAGGCTTATGGTACCTTAGGGCTTATGGTACCTTAAGGCTTATGGTACCTTAGGGCTTATGGTACCTTAGGGGGCTTATGGTAGCTTAGGGCTTATGATACCTAACTGGACAAAACAGAAATAAGGCAACGTTCAAAATGTATGGTTAATTAAATATTCAATGCCTATAACT
>OX442421.1:9124217-9126573 GCA_949361645.1 Spongilla lacustris | reverse complement strand
GGGGGGGGGGGGCAAACTTTGATGGTCAAGAGCGCTTTCAAAAAAGGCAGTTGCAATGACGACACTTAATTTAGGCAGTGAATAATACATCGAAGCATTCTGAGCAAAAGGTAAGGTTTCGCTTGGTTTTGAATAAAAAAATACAACAGTATATGTATAGATACACTGATCGCGAGTGTAAAAGTGTGGGGGGGGGGGGGGGTATGGCCCCCCCACTTTTAAAAGAGGGGGGTCAGTTGCCCCCCCCCCCCCCCCCCCCCCCCCTGCTCCAGTTGTTGCGTTGCTTCTTTGCATTATTAAAGGTGTGGTCATGTACTAGTCTAGTAATAGTAATTAAATGGTTATGCCAACTGACATGATCTGAATTCCTCACGCAAGAATGGCGGCGGACGGCTTCGATTATACTTACAAAATAATCGTGATCGGCGACAGCGGCGTTGGGAAAACCTGCCTATTGCTGCGTTATGCCGAAAACACCTTCAACCAGAGTTTCATCTCAACTTTAGGTAAGTTGTATGGAGGGAGGGGCTAAAACGCGCTGTCGAGTCTATTGTTCAAGACAGGTGCGATTATGTGTGGTTTGGTTTAACAGCTGGTTTGTTTGTCATGTGACTTGTCGATTCCACCTGCTTTTATATCACGGTTCAAAACGAGTTTCTTCTTTGTTTTGTTAACCGTTCGTGCGACTGTCTGGAATCGGATTGGTACAAATTATGGTGGAACGCTGTCAATATGATTGGAACAAGGCTTCATATCCTTGTATAGTTTATGTAAACGTCGAGTAGATATCAAAATTACTAGTAGAGGATGAACAGAACGCGGCGAAGAGCGTTCTTCTACATTCCTTCCCTTCTCCTTCTTACCAGCCCTCATTCCTCATTCCCTACCGGAGGGAGGAAGGTTTGGCTTGCATGTAGATGGTGTTAAAAGTAAAATCAGGCTATGCCCCTGGAAGCTAGCACATGCAGGAATGTCAATGGAATGGAAAAGATGGAATGTAAAATGATGATTTGTGGGCGGGCTGTGTATTGTATTTGGTACCTCGTCTTCATACACAATACGCTCCCATGAGAAGGGGAGTTTATTGCTGCATGGGCAAATGTATGTGCACATGTACCAATTAACCAGGTGCTACTCAGATCAGTTAACCATCCAATGTTCTCAGACATGTAATTTCAAGACTTCAGCAGCCATTGTAGCAACATTCTTCATCAGAGTAACGGATGTAAATGACAAGGGTACCATACTATTGTACCCTCATAGCTCCCATACATGTCCCCATGGTACCCTCATAGCTCCCATACATGTCCCCATGGTACCCTCATAGCTCCCATACATGTCCCCATGGTACCCTCATAGCTCCCATACATGTCCCCATGGTACCCTCATAGCTCCCATACATGTCCCCATGGTACCCTCATAGCTCCCATACATGTCCCCATGGTACCCTCATAGCTCCCATACATGTCCCCATGGTACCCTCATAGCTCCCATACATGTCCCCATGGTACCCTCATAGCTCCCATACATGTCCCTATGAGGGCACACACACACATATACACATGCACACACATGTACACACACACACACACATATACACACGTGTTTACATGTGTATGTGTGTGTTCATGTGTGCTTTTTAAAGTTACACACACACATATACACACGTGTTTACATGTGTATGTGTGTGTTCACGTGTATGTGTATGTGTGCTTTTTAATGTTGTTGTTTAAATGTATGTGTGTATACCGTATAAAATGCATGTGTTTGTTTGCATGTCTGTATGTATGTGCATGGTGTATATGTGTTGCTCATATGGGAGCTGTGCGTGCTTGCTATTGATATATCCAGGTGTTGACTTCAAGGTCAGAACTATTAACCTCGGCGACAAGAAGATTAAGCTTCAAATATGGTTGGTTGGTTGGTTGGTGCAATAGTATGTATCTACAGCAGTCACTTTCCCTCAAAGGGACACAGCTGGGCAGGACAGATTCCGCTTCATCACCACCTCCTACTACCGTGGGGCTAATGTATGAGAAGCACCTGTGTACACACACTGCATGTACTTAGCATGCACTTGCACACACACATGCACACACATATGCACACACACATGCACACACTTGCACACACTCACTGTACACACACATGCACACACTTGCATACACACAGTGTACACACATATATACCCTCTTCCCTCTCACCCCTCCTCTTTCCCTCCTACTTCCTTTCTCCTTTTCTTCTCCCACTCTCACACACTTTTTTTTCGCTTGCATTGTCTTAAAAAGGGAATCATTCTGGTCTATGATGTCACGAACAAGAGGTCATTTCAGAACATCACAAGATGGATACAGGA
>OX442421.1:9089217-9119217 GCA_949361645.1 Spongilla lacustris | reverse complement strand
CCTATTATTACTACTGGTCTGGGACAAAACATCTGGAGAGGATGGCTACAGCGTTGGCTCTAACTAAGCAGAGGTTCAGCCTGCCATATAGCTCAGCTAGGACCACAGCCTTAGCCCTGTTGGAGCTGGTCGCAAGGCGAGAGGCCAGAAGTGCCAAAGACTGTATACTATATATTATAGTTTTAAAATATAATGGTAGGTAATTTTATCTGAAACAATAACCATTAATAGTAATACTAAACAGGGAATAGAATAATCAAGTACAGGATCGATTATACCAGAAAAGAAATACTTACATGTGAAATATGATAAGATATACATACATTAAAGCTAAAGTTCACATACCAAGACCCCTAACTAGGATGGAATATGTGTATCTGTAATAATAATAATAATAATAATAGTGTGTTTTTTAATTGTACATGTTATCACATATCATTCAAAATAATAATAATAATAATTGCAATAGTAGGGTGCATTTATTTATCATTATGTAATGCAGTGTCTTTATAATACACATATATGATTAATAAATAATTAATAATAATAATTAATGAAGGTGAATATTATTACTTTACAATTACACATGTGACACAAAAAAATGACACCACTAAGTTCTTAGTATTTAATTAAAGTCAGAAGGGACCACATTCCTGGCCAGTATGTCCCTCGCTATGGCTCTCACCAGGGTGATATTTAGCCTCCCAAACATGTCACTGATTTCCCTGGCTTTGTGAAAGAAAGTACACTTAAATTATTATTTTAAAGTTTATTTATTTTAAAATTATTTATTGGTAATATAACAGGAATTGATTTCAAAGTGAAGACAATTGAAGTGGATGGGAAAAGAGTGAAACTGCAGATATGGTAATAGCAAGCTGCGTGGCACATACATGACACCTTTAACTCCCCAAACTAAAGGGACACAGCTGGGCAAGAGCGGTTTCGTTATATTACTGTGTCGTATCTCAGAGGGACAATGGTGAGTCTCTGTATTTTCACATGTCACCTTTTGGTGACCTTACAATGGGTACTAGAGTGCACTCCTCTCCATATAAGGGAGCTGTTTTAGTCTATGACATCACAAATTCGCAAACATTTGATAACATTGCAAGGTGGCAGGACACCATACGAAAGGTAAGCACTTCCTGCTGCTTCCAGGCGTGCATAATAAGCTTCTATTTATAGAGCTGCACAGGTGAAATAGCCATAGTTGTGGCAGGGAATAAGTGCGACTGTATCAGTAAGAGAGCTGTGAGTCAGGAACAGGTGGACAAGCTGGCTGGAACAAGTGGTGTACCCTGCTTTGAAACAAGTGCTAGGACAGGTGCCAACATACCAGAGGCATGTCCAGCCACATGAGTGTTTCCAAGGTGACTGTGTGTGCCCTGCTACCTTCTAGATGTTTGAAACTTTGGTCAGAAGGATAATGACAAAGGTAGGGGCATTATGGGTGTCCATGTTGGTAGTAGGGGAGACATTACATGGGCATCCATCTTGGTGGCATTAGGGACATGGGCATCCATGTTGGTGGCATTGGGGACACAGGTATCCATTTGTAACAAGGGGGACACTTGGTCCAAGTTGGTAACTATGGGTGTCAATTGCCCCACATAGCAGACTACCAATATATGCAGATGGGAGTATTTACTTAGGTAGCAGGAAATTAAAATAATTGTCATTTCATAACATGATGTTTGGCCCCCAGACTTGTTGTAGCTCACAATGAGTGCGTACTCATAACGTCCCATTCATATGGATAATGCTGACTGATTATATGTGTGCATATAGGGAGGTCTGGGAGAAGGGGGAGGGTATGAGTGTGTAATGTAGTGTGAGAGAGAAGGGAGAGAGAGAGTGATAGGGGGAAGTGAGGGTTAGAGAAAGAGAGAGAGGGAGGGAGGGAGGGAGGGAGGGAGGGAGGGAGGGAGGGAGGGAGGGAGGGAGGGAGGGAGGGAGGGAGGGAGGGAGGGAGGGAGGGAGGGAGGGAGGGAGGGAGGGAGGGAGGGAGGGAGGGAGGGAGGGAGGGAGGGAGGGAGGGAGGGAAGGAGGGAGGGAGGGAGGGAGGGAGGGAGGGAGGGAGGGAGGGAGGGAGGGAGGGAGCGGAGAGAGAGGGAGAGAGAGAGGGAGAGAGAGAGAGAGAGAGAGAGAGAGAGAGAGAGAGAGAGAGAGAGAGAGAGAGAGAGAGAGAGAGAGAGAGAGAGAGAGAGAGAGAGAGAGAGAGAGAAGAGAGAGAGAGAGAGAGAGAGAGCAACTTGCTTGCAAACAACATGATAACTTTCTCTTTCTTATTTCTCCCTTCCCAGGGTGTCAATGGCAAAATCTCCGATAAAGATACTGTTGACCTAGACAAACCAAAATCTCACTGTTCATGCTAATGGATCTTCCATACATATAACATGATAATTGTGTTGTTTTGTGCTTGCGTATGTCACTGTTAGTATGGGTATGTGCACTTTTCATTTGAAATGTATTCAAGTGGTCTCAGCTGCAGTTCTGTGCAGTCAAGCAATAATGATCTCTCTATATAGTCTGCTTCACAGCACAGCTGCTTGTGGTGCATATAGCAGAGACTGAACAAGTGGTTAGACAAACATTTAATATAAAGTGTATAACTCCTATATTTGCACAGTACACACATGCAACATACACACTTACACACTCATGATACACATAAATGAGGTGTATACTCTGTGTGAAAGGGGCAGTGTGTTACAGACAGATGAAAAGTACACACTAAAAGGAATGGAGGGTTAATTTTTAATAATTGCGACTGTAGTCAGTGATGAGCATGCACATGTATATGTGCATATATGGGGCTGCAAGTGTGTACTAGGATTATGGAAACAGATATTTGTATACATTTGAATGCATCAGCATGTGTGCACGTGTGAATGAATGTACTGATATGTATTTGTATGCATGTGTGCATATGTGTGGATATGTGTGTGTGTGTGTGTGTGTGTGTGTGTGTGTGTGTGCATGTGCCTGTGCACTGTGGCTGCGTGGAGGTGAGTGAGGTTAGACGCCCGACATTGATTCATTATTTCGACTTATGCCTCAAAAGAAAGGTCATGTGATCACACACCTGTGACACAATTTAAAGGCGCGGATCGTAAATAGGCCAACGGAAATGGCTATTAAATTGACAGACACGTACAAACTCGTCTTACTTGGTGACAGTGGCGTCGGAAAGACGTCCATTCTGCTACGTTACACCGATGATACTTATAACGCCGAATTCGTTGCCACGATAGGTAAGGAAGCTTATGTGTTGAATATAGGCAGGGCCATGAAGCTAGCCCTAATTAACTCGTAAGCTAAGTTGCAAGGCCCATGGGCGTAAAACGGAACTTGAGACTCACTGCTAGTGGATTTACGATATTCAAATGTGGCAACACGACAATGTGCAGGTCTTATAGGCCTACTAATGGACATATTGGGGGCGGGTAGTGACACCCATAATAAATTTGTGCTAGCTAGAAGGAAAGGCGGAAAACAGCAAAATCCATTTACATGTAATAGGTATCGTCATCGTTTGTTAGCTGGTAATATCATTGAAACAGAACTCAAGGTGTGCGCTCTTTCGACTAATAGGCCTATGATGATATGCTCGTACATTTTCTTGATCTGGGAAATCGGTTTCAGGAAGCAGATTACAGTACGAGTTTCGTTGGAAACGTAGCACTTTCGCCCGAGAACACGTATTAGTTAATTATTTTGTTTTGGTGTGTGGAAAAGTTTGCTGGTTCTTTAATTATCAGGGATTGACTTTAAAATCAAGACAATTCAGCTCGAAGAGAAGACAATTAAACTCCAGATATGGTAAGTCAAAATGGCAGGCTAGCTGTTGATGCATTAATATGTGCCTTGAAAGGGACACAGCTGGTCAAGAGCGATTTCGTTTCATTACCACCTCCTACCTGCGAGGGACCAAGGTATGAACTGCATTGGAGCAGATGATTTATTGTATATGTAGGAACATAGCCTAGCTACCTTATATGTCCACACAGGAACATAGCCTAGCTACCTTATATGTCCACACAGGAACATAGCCTAGCTACCTTAAATGTCCACACAGGAACATAGCATTTCACTTCTTGTACCCTATCCCAGGGCATGGTTGTGTTGTATGATATTACAAACTTCTCGTCTTTCGAGAACGTGACCAGATGGCTAGAAACAATTGATACGGTAGGTACCACTCAATTCCTAACACACTCATTTCTCCAACCTGTCCCCACCACGTCCTTTAATAACTTGAAGTCTCCCTCTTCCACACTCCCTCTACCACCCTCCCTCTACCACCCTCCCTCTTCCATCACTCCCTCTTCCACCACTCCCTCTTCCACCACTCCCTCTTCCACCTTGCTCTTTGAACCCTCCCTTTTCCACTATCCCTCATTAACTCTCCCTCTTGTACCTCCCTCTTCCACCCTCCCTCTTCCACCACTCCCTCTTCCACCACTCCCTCTTCCACCACTCTCCCTCTTCCATCTTCCCTCTTCCACCCCTCCACACCTGGTCACTGTTACGTGTACCTCCTCTCTCTGGCTCTTTGGAATACAGAATGCAGCAGATGATGTGTCTTTGGTTCTGGCTGGAAACAAGTGTGACTGTAATGAAAGTGAAAGAAAGGTTACCAAGGCAATGGGAGAGCAGTTGGCTGCAGCCAGAGGTGGTATTCCATTTTTTGAATGCAGTGCCAAAAAAAATGAGAACATTGCAGAGGTATGTCATGTGATAGAGGAATAGGTCATGTGACATAAGCATGTGACAGAGATATGTCATGTGACAGAGATATGTCATGTGATAGAGATATGTCATGTGCCAGCAGTACTTTCACATGACGTGTATTCTTTCACAGATATTTGATACACTTGCCAGAGGCGTTCTAAAAAAGGTATGTATTGAATGGCAAGGAATTGAAAGTTTATGAAGTCCAAGTACCCTGCTTACTTTCTGTATCATGAAATTGTTGATTACCATGGTGATCTTGGTATCAATCAATTTAAGACACCTTGGACTATTATTGGTGACCTTAGGATATTGGTGACCCCAGTATATTGGTTAAATTAGGATGTCATAATCTAGACTAGATGTATGAATGAGGTGTGCATGAGGTAGATTTGCATGAAAGGTGTGTACATGAGGGAGGTGTTCACGAAGGAGGGGTGTGCATGAAAGGTGTGTACATGAGGGAGGTGTTCACGAAGGAGGGGTGTGCATGAAAGGTGTGTACATGAGGGAGGTGTTCACGAAGGAGGGGTGTGCATGAAAGGTGTGTACATGAGGGAGGTGTTCACGAAGGAGGTGTGTATGAATGAGGTGTGCATGGAGGAGGTGTGCATGAAAGGTGTGCACATGAGGGAGGTGTTCACAAGGAGGTGTGTATGAATGAGGTGTGCATGGAGGAGGTGTGTGCAAGAAAGGTATGTAGGTCTGCATGAAGAAGGTGTACATGAAAGGTATATGCATGAAGGAAATACCTGTGGGAGTGATCTAGATTTATATGTGTAATTTTAGGTGTGTTGCTTTCAAATTGGATATTCACATGTAGTGTAGCATTGTTGTGTGTGGTGTGAACATCACCCATGTCTATCCCTCCTTGCAGGGCCCTAGCAATACAAAGAAGAGCCATGCGAAGGACACCGTCAGTCTTCAGTCAGAAGACCCCAAGAGGCAAAAGCATTGCCCTTGCTGAGGATTATAAAAACAGGTGTTGTGTATCTAGTGCATGTGTGTGCATGTGTGTATGAATGTGTGTGTGTGTATGCTTTGTTATGCATTGTTTTGTGTGTACCATTGTCTAAATAACAGTATACAACAGTTAAAAATTTCCTGCAATTGCTCATGATGTACGTCGTTAGTATGGGGGTTGAACCTTATGTATGTATTCCCTTAAAAGTACGACCTTCCGGGCCTTCACAGCTGCCAAGGTCATTATGTTCTAGTGTTGTGATTGTACTTCACATTGAAATATTGTAGCTGAGGCCATAAGAGTCACAATTGATGATGCTTGGCTCGTGAGTCAACACATTGGTCCATTTTAAACTACATGAAAAGCAATATTTCAAAACATTGATTGTAAGCTTGTAAAGTATCTTGGAGCAGGGTTGAGACAACCTATTCCATTAAAAAGGTAGCAGGCTAGCAGGTCTAGTTGAGGAAGCTAAAATGGAGCATGTACGAGGATGCAATTTGCTTTAGTCTAGTCAAGTCACCATGACTTGCAACAAAGAGCATGAAGAACTCAATTCATAGCAAATATCAATTGTTTGCACTAGTTTGTCCCCTTGCATTCTGTCTCCCACATTAGTAATCTTTACTGTGAGTAGCATTATATGTAGTGACAGTGTTAGGAAACATCTTCATCCATTGGAGCTGCAGTGTGTCTACATCAGATGACTGTCTATTATTAGAGCAGCACATTGTCCACTTAAGGGGATATTCTGAATGTTCTGGTGTAATGGTGGCCTGCCCTTAAGGACATAAGTATGTGGTTTATGTGTGACAGCCCAAGTCTAAGTGCATCAGTTGAACACATTTCTTATCCAGTTGACCCAGGCCCAATCTGAGAGCTAGAACAAAAGTCAAATTTGTACTATAAGTATGACCTGAATATAGATTATACTAAACCAATGATAACAATGTGCAATTGGGAAAATAGGTGCCTATGCATAAATTTGCACACACACACACACACTTTAAAACTGAAAGTTGCATACATGCTTCAAAACCCAACCACGTATTTTGTGCGACGCGTTATTGTATTATCGATTGGGATATCCCCTAGCCTACCGCATACAGAACTCGCTTTTAAATGAATAGATTTCACAAATGGATTATTGCAAACAGTTATGATTATCAATACGATGATGCATTCGGATCACGTTTTGTACAATAATACAATAATACTGACCCCTTCGTTGGCCGGCCGCAGTTATCGAAACGTCTCAGTCTGGCTCAGATATCACTGCTACGCGAATCACAAGTGGAATAGGTACGCACAGCCAGCAAGGGTCTTCTTTCAGCTGGGATATATTTGGCTCATTCACAATGTACGTGCCACACAAGACCGCTTTTTTTCAATTGTTTCCAAGGCCCCCTTCCTCTATTGTCTTCCAGCTACCGTTCCCTTCTGTATACTATCGGTGCATGCTCTGCGAAAGTGAAGAGGAATGACAGGAAAGCCGTACGACTTTTCGCACAAAGTGCTGATAGTTGGCGACAGTGGTGTGGGAAAGACGTGCATCCTTCTGCGCTTCGTGGACGTGACTTTTGACCCAAACTTCGTTGCAACCATAGGTAAGGCTGAAGCGTTTGTACTTGCACTACTAGTAGGCCTGCTGGAGTCTGGACACGTACTCGAGTAGATATAGTCATAGTATACTACAAGATATAAAATTTGAGCGTGCGTCGCTTTGCACGCATGTCTGTTAAAAAATTTTTTTTGCGTGTTTGTTGGGCAACCCGCGTGTGCAGGAGTCGACTTTAAAGTCAAAATGATCGAAATCGATGGAAAAATAGTCAAGCTTCAAATCTGGTAAGCAGTAATTAGAGCGTGAGCGCACTTCCTCTAATAAATGTACTGTTTTCCCAGGGATACTGCTGGTCAAGAACGCTTTCGTTTTCTTACTAATGCCTATTTTCGCGGTGCTAAGGTAATTGTCATGCATATGCATGCAAATTAATACCTATCATACTTCGTTAATTAACTCGAAGGGTATGGCACTGGTCTATGACGTCACAAGCATGACTTCGTTTGAGAATGTCACAAGATGGTTAGAAACTATCGAGAAAGTATGTTATTGCCACATGTCCCGTGCTACTAAATATCAGTGTCACCTTCGATCTATAGAACACCACGGGAGCAGTGGCAATAGTTCTGGCTGGAAATAAGTGTGACAGTGATGACAAGAGAGTGGTTACCAAGGCAATGGGAGAACAGCTAGCTGCTTCCAAGGGAATCCCTTTTTTTGAAACTAGTGCAAAGAATGACGTCAACATCAATGAGGTATAGCTCTCGAAAGATACTTTATCACCTGAAAACGCAAATAGTTCATATGTGTGCATCCAAACACACAACAGCACACTGTCGTGTTGTTTATGTACACAGCCTCTGTATTCACACTTGTTGCCTAAGTTGCATTTTTTATTTTCTTCTTCAACAGGTATTTGAAACTTTGTCCAGGCAAATAGTGACTAAGGTAATGGGTGTGGTCATTGTGACTAAGTAATGGGTGTGGTCATTGTTACTAAGATAATGGGTGGGGTCATTGTGACTCGGGTAATGGGTGTGGTCATTGTGACTAAGATAATGGGTGGAGTCATTGTGACTAAGATAATGGGCGAGGTCATTGTGACTAAGATAATGGGCGGGGTCATTGTGACTAAGGTAATGGGCGGGGTCATTGTGACTAAGGTATGGTGGTATTATGACTAAGGTAATGGTAGTATTGTGACTAGGGTAATGGTAGTATTGTGACTAGGGTAATGGTAGTATTGTGACTAGGGTAATGGGTGTGGTCATTGTGACTAAGATAATGGGTGTGGTCATTGTGACTAAGATAATGGGTGGAGTCATTGTGACTAAGATAATGGGCGGGGTCATTGTGACTAAGGTAATGGGCGGGGTCATTGTGACTAAGGTATGGTGGTATTATGACTAAGGTAATGGTAGTATTGTGACTAGGGTAATGGGTGTGGTCATTCTTACTAAGGTAATGGGTGGGTCATTCTGACTAAGATATCGGGCGGGGTCATTGTGACTAAGGTAATGGGTGTGGTCATTGACTAAAGGTAATGGGTGTGGTCATAACTGTGTGTATGTATTTTGTGACCAGAAGGAGGGTGAGTGGCTTACACTCGCAGCGTGGCACACAATATGTTCAGCTGTATTCTTTTCATGTAGTACATGCAGGCACAGGCAAGCCAAAGCCAAGGTAAAGTGGACCTGGCTGATTCCAAGTCCCCAAAGCACTGTTCGTGTTGAACTCATGTTTTTTTTTAGTTTTTGTTGTTCACCAGTCATCAATATTTATTTTGTAATTTCTTGATTTTTGTATGAAGCTGAGCACATCTGTGGCAGACCCAATGATTGTTGGTCTCATGCCATCCCTGTCCTATTGATCAACACTTGTGACATTTTCTATGATGTGTTTTGGAACACATTGAGGTATAAGGAGATTTTTCGGGGGTCATAGTCTTATCAGGTTCCGGAAGTAGGATCAGAAGCTCGGGTCAAATCAAGTTTTGATTTTATGAAGAATTTTATACTCTATGTGATTGAACATTAAAATCGATGTTCAACCACGTAACTAAACCAAAATGATTTCACGCGTTTTTTTCTCCCCGTGTCGAAGAAATTTTTGCATTTAGAGGGTCGAGTGTCGAATTGATCGCGTTTCGATGAAATTAGGGACACGCAGCAGCTATGAATTTGGGTTTAACGTAATACCAGTAACATGGCGGAGCTGTTACAGAGCTCCACTTTCGACTACAACTTCAAACTTGCGATCATTGGTGACTCCGGTGTCGGAAAAACGTGCGTGCTTACTCGCTACACTGACGACCGGTTCCAGACGTCCTTTCTCTCGACCATCGGTGCGTTGGGTGGGGCTGTCAGGGGCGTGGCAATACACGAGGTTTTGAATTCACAGGGATTGATTTTAAAGTGAAGATGATTCAGCTGCAGGGAAAGACAATAAAACTGCAGATTTGGTAATCTTCCCTTGCACCTTTCTTTCCCTTCATACTCCTCTCCTCCTAGTACTATACTTTCTCTTCCTACTACCTTCCTCCCTCCTGGGCCCTCTTCCCTCCTCCCCTCCCTCCTCCTACCTTCCCCTTCCCTCCTCCCTCTTACTTTGACCCTCTCCCCTCCTCCCTCTTCCTCAATCCCCACCCTTCCTACTCTCCACATTTCATTTCTCCATCACAGGGACACAGCTGGCCAAGACCGTTTTCGCAGCATCACCCCAGCTATCTATCGTGATGCCTTGGTACAGTGATGGGGTGAATTAATGGGGTGAAGTGATGGTGTGATGGGGTGGAGTGATGGGGTGGAGTGATGTGGTGGACTGACAGGTGAAGTGATGGTGTGGAGTGGTTGGAGTGGCATGGTGGGGTGGAGATTAGGAAGGTGATAGCATGGTTCCAGTTTTGAATTGAATTCGATTCATGCCATCCTAGCTTAGTTGTGGACAGGTATCAAAATACCTCATCTCTAAACATCTTCCATGTTTAGGAAATCATTTCATACTTACTTCATTTTGTGACAAGGGTAAAATATATATGGTTCACATACACACACATTCACACAGTACATACACATTCACACAATGCATTCAATCCTGTATCCTCAGGGCATATTTGTGTTGTATGACCTCACAAGTCGGGAGTCCTTTGAAAATGTGAAAGTTTGGTTGGATGATATTGAAAAGGTACACCTGGCTGCTCTGTCAGCATGTCTAGCACACACACACACACACACACACACACACACACACACACACACACACACACACACACACACACCCTCTTCTGCAGCACATACCTGCCTCTGGGCTGGAGATGATGTTGGTGGGGAACAAGTGTGACCTTAGTGACCAGAGGACCGTTACCATGACAGAGGGGAAGAGGCTGGCAGCTGAGCACAACATGGCTTACATGGAGACCAGCGCAGAGTCTAACCACAACATCAAGGAGGTGTGCACACACCCTCCCAGGAGGGGTTGGTGGGGATGGGGGCCATGATGATTAGTAGGGATAGGAGGGGCCATGAAGGTGTGGGAGGGGCCATGAAGGTGTGGGAGGGGCCATGAAGGTGTGGGAGGGGCCATGAAGGTATGGGAGGGGCCATGAAGGTATGGGAGGGGCCATAAAGGTGTGGGAGTGGCCATGAAGGTGTGGGAGGGGCCATGAAGGTGTGGGAGGGGCCATGAAGGTGTGGGAGGGGCCATGAAGGTGTGGGAGGGGCCATGAAGGTGTGGGAGGGGCAATGAAGGTGTGGGAGGGGCCATGAAGGTATGGGAGGGGCCATGAAGGTATGGGAGGGGCCATAAAAGTGTGGGAGTGGCCATGAAGGTGTGGGAGGGGCCATGAAGGTATGGGAGATGTGAATACAAAGGGAAATTGCATACAGTGTATTCTTTGGTTCTGCAGACATTTGAAACCATGGCAAGAAACATTTTCGCAAAGGTAGGTGTTGCAGTTTGTATTAACGATTAGCTAGTTGTCATTTTTTTTGTGCATCTACTACTAGTATAAATCACAGGTAGCCATTTTTTTGTGTATCTAGTGAGGCAAAGGGAACAAACGGTGTAAGGGTCCAACATGGACAGCTTGCTATCAATGGTAGTTAGCTGTGATCTTCCTCCACTCCTCCCCTCCCCCCCCCCC
This sequence comes from Spongilla lacustris, assembly GCA_949361645.1. NCBI lineage: Eukaryota > Metazoa > Porifera > Demospongiae > Spongillida > Spongillidae > Spongilla > Spongilla lacustris. Next base: position 9,107,814 of record OX442421.1, on the reverse strand, counting down.
CAAAACACAACCATTAATTACACACTACAAATACATTTCCTTTTTTTTTTTCTTTGAGAGAGGTTTTGAGCTAGGCGTGTCTCCATAGTGTCATGTGACATCACCAGGTGTGTCTCCGTAGTGTCATGTGACATCACCAGGCGTGTCTCCATAGTGTCATGTGACATCACCAGGCGTGTCTCCATAGTGTCATGTGACATCACCAGGCGTGTCTCCATAGTGTCATGTGACATCACCAGGCGTGTCTCCATAGTGTCATGTGACATCACCAGGCGTGTCTCCATAGTGTCATGTGACATCACCAGGCGTGTCTCCATAGTGTCATGTGACATCACCAGGTGTGTCTCCATAGTGTCATGTGACATCACCAGGTGTGTCTCCGTAGTGTCATATGACATCACCAGGTGTGTCTCCGTAGTGTCATGTGACATCACCAGGTGTGTCTCCAGAGTGTCATGTGACATCACCAGGTGTGTCTCCGTAGTGTCATGTGACATCACCAGGTGTGTCTTCGTAGTGTCATGTGACATCACCAGGCGTGTCTCCATAGTGTCATGATATTGCTGGGCTTGACCCGTAACGTCCTCTGGGACGTCACATGACACTATGGAGGTATTTTGACAAGGCAAGGACAAAAGGAGTCACTTGGCTATTTACACACTAAGTGCAGTACACAACATTGTGGGATCCTCTCCATCACGAGCCTCCTGGAGACATGCCTGGTGATGTCACATGACACTATGGAGACACACCTGGTGATGTTGATAAAACACCCCTAATCACCCCCCCCCCCCCCAATTGTCATTATAATGCAGAGAAGACAAAAGCCAGAAAGCAGAATATCTTCAGTTCAGCATGCATAGATATGAAATTCTGATTCCTTAGCAGATTGGTTATAAGCATTCAATCTGACAAGATATCAGCCAACTCTCCATCTTCGTTGACATCTTTGCCCTGCTAAGCACATGGCCTCTTGATGTGCCATTGCTAAAGATCAGGTTTTGTAACATCTAACGGCATGAATTCCCCTTTTAAAAATCAATTTGCAATATCATACTTTGTCTTGAAAATTACACTGTTTAAAACATTGTATTTATGTATGTACCATGGGTTGTATTCATGTACGGCTTGTCGTATTGTATGTGTGTGTGTGTGTGTGCTTGGGCACTAAGAGGTGTGGCTTGTGGTCGGCTTTTTGTATTGGTGTACACCATGGTATGTATGCAGTGTTAACATGCCATTTGAGCAGCAGTCCTTTCAAATGTCCTATTCTTGCTCCTGTCACAGTCTAACTTAACACAGAGCCAGAGAACAGACACCATAGTACTCCAACCTAGCAACCAGACATCACAGTCCTCACAAAACCCTCCAAAAAGATGCTGTGGTCATAAATGATATTTGGCACCAGTCTATTATCTTGACAATCGTTTGTTGTTGTTGGTTTGTGTAGAGTTCCTGTTTCTGTTCCCATCAACATGTATGCATATTTATTTTCTAATCACTCCAAAATGGATTGAGAGATATGACATGTTAAAAGGAGCAAATGCACACACACCCCCTTCCCACTAACACACATCCCCTTCCCACTAACACACATCCCCTTCCCACTAACACACATCCCCTTCCCACTAACACACATCCCCTTCCCACTAACACACATCTCCTTCCCACTAACACACATCCCTTCCCACTAACACACATCCCCTTCCCACTAACACACATCCCCTTCCCACTAACACACATCCCCTTCCCACTAACACACATCCCCTTCCCACTAACACACATCCCCTTCCCACTAACACACATCCCCTTCCCACTAACACACATCCCTCAACACACAGTGGAAAGGGGGGATTCAGTTAAAGTGTGCAAACATGTAAGCAACCGAGAGTGTTCTTACACTTAGGAGAGGTGTTAATGTCAAGCGGTCGTGTGTGTGTGTGTGATAGCACGGGCTTGCACAATGTAAAAGAGCAATAGTACATGTGTTATACAACTGAGTTGTGGATTGAGTCCCTCGAAGTGGTGATTTGATACATGACTGCATGTGCACATACACGTACTCTACTAGGTCTGACCTCTCCAGTGGCAGACCCAGAGGGAGGTCATGGGACCCAGAGGGAGGTCATGGGACCCAGACGGAGGTCATGGGACCCAGACGGAGGTCATGGGACCCAGAGGGAGGTCATGGGACCCAGAGGGAGGTCATGGGACCCAGAGGGAGGTCATGGGACCCAGAGGGAGGTCATGGGACCCAGAGGGAGGTCATGGGACCCAGAGGGAGGTCATGGGACCCAGAGGGAGGTCATGGGACCCAGAGGGAGGTCATGGGACCCAGAGGGAGGTCATGGGACCCAGAGGGAGGTCATGGGACCCAGAGGGAGGTCATGGGACCCAGAGGAAGGTCATGGGACCCAGAGGGAGGTCATGGGACCCAGATGCAGGTCATGGGACCCAGAGGCAGGTCATGGGGTCCGGACCTGGAGATGAAACAATTAGTCATGAATATGTAATTAGTGTAATAAATGTTATGTACTTGACCACCATTGAATATATTATGAATTATAATAATAATTATATTATAATAATTATGTGCACACCCAGGCAAATCAGGGAATACGTTCCTCCCTATCTAGGATTTGAAGTGTCGCGAATATGATAAGCTACATACACAATACTGCAGAATAGGACTTGACTTTCTGAGCTAGAGTTATGCTGAACACAAATTTAGGAATAGCAAACTGGAGATACTGTCGATGGCCTGAAACCATAGAAGGGATTACGGATAATATGCAATTTTAGAACTTGCATGCTAAATGCAATGTAGGTCTGTACTATTTATAATTCATAATTGCATAATTTCCGTAATCCCTTGTTTCCGTGCATACACGTCATCAATCTTGTGTCAAAAATAAATATATGAACCATTAGCATAATAGTGGTATTTGTATCAGATACGCCATATGGTAAACACATATCGTTATGATACACAAAAGATGTTTAAAACTGCCTGGTGGTGTATTCTGGGGGGATCCCCATACCCCCTCACGGAATTCTGCAAACTCACAATGCTGATTTGGATTGTACTTCAAACTGTTCACAGACGAAGAAACAGCTAGTTGTGCCCCGGCAGCTCTCCTCATTCGCCGCCCGACTAAGTTCTTCTTTGCGCCAACCGATCTATCCTATAGATTCCTGCGCACTTGTAAAAGTAGAACGTATTGCACAACCACAACTTTGTTTATGCTTGATTGTGCACGTGACAAGGCGTGGCCAAATTAGTCCGTCAAGACGTCGTACACAATCGTGACCTGACCACAATTTTAAAGAGGGGCCGCTCCTTCAGCCCGCTTCTCTATACCCCGTAACCCGTACCTACTGGAGAGGAATCGCAAATGGCGGCTGGTGACGGACCATCGTTCAAGAAGGAATTTGACTATACATACAAACTTCTCATAATTGGAGACAGTTGCGTCGGGAAGACGTGTTTACTAGTCCGTTACGCCGATGACTCCTTCAATCAAACGTTCATCTCAACAATAGGTACATCCCATCGTCTGGTACATTGATGGGCGGGGCTGGGTAACAAACGGTACATTCAAATTTGGCTTTGTAGTGTAGTTTATATGAACCTGCGAACAGGGTCCTACGGCATGTTTTTTTAATTTTTTTTATTTTTTGCCATTTTCCAGACAAGCATAGGAAGACCAATTTGCATTGGCTAAAATTAGCATGCCTTATTATATTACTCCGTGACAGATATTATATTACTCCGTGACAGATATTATATTACTCCGTGACAGATATTATATTACTCCGTGACAGATATTATATTACTCCGTGACAGATATTATATTACTCCGTGACAGATATTATATTACTCCGTGACAGATATTATATTACTCCGTGACAGATATTCCGATTTGCATTACATGTAGAAGCATACAATGGACCTTTTGCCTGTGACGTCACGCATGAATTTTGGGGGGGCAACTTATAAAATGGCATAACTTCACCATCATTGCTCCTACATGCTTTTCCTTTTATATTTTCATTGAGAAGTAAATTATCACACGTTTCACTTTTGTTGTATTTCACGATGGAGCTCTGTAAGGGATTTGTATGCAGCGAAACATTGCGGAAGTTGCTAATGAGACACGCACAGTCGCGCTTTTCGATTTTGGGGGGGGGGGGGGGGGGGGGGCAACTTCCGGTAACTTGTGAGCGCTGTAACATTTGCACTGTAACTGGCGAAGGTACTTCATTTTGGAATGTAGTCAGGCATTCATTTACCATTACTTTCATACTTGCTGTGTTTCTTCGTGAAAGGACTTATGCTGTGTCAAACACAACCAATTAATCTGTGACGTCAGAAGGCAAAAGGTCCATTCAGACCTCCCAGAATAGCAATAATAAACTACATATGCCTATATATTGTTGCTTCTTAATGCAGGAATTGACTTCAAAGTCAAGACAATAAGAATCAACGACAAATCAATCAAGTTGCAGATATGGTAAGCAGCTCACCTTGGGTTAATATTAGATACGAAGCAGTGATGTTGGGTCCATCACGGCAGGGACACAGCAGGACAAGACCGCTTCTTTTCCATCAACGTTGCCTACTATCGAGGTGCTATGGTAAGGTGCAAGCGAACATCAGGGGCTAGTGGGTGGGGCACATCCATGGGGGTACAAGTGCACATCCATGGGGATACAAGTGCACATCCATGGGATACAAGTGCACATCCATGGGGGTACAAGTGCACACCCATGGGGATACAAGTGCACACCCATGGGGGTACAAGTGCACACCCATGGGGGTACAAGTGCACACCCATGGGGGTACAAGTGCACACCCATGGGGATACAAGTGCACACCCATGGGGGTACAAGTGCACACCCATGGGGGTACAAGTGAACACCCATGGGATACAAGTGCAAATCCATGGGGGTACAAGTGCACACCCATGGGGATACAAGTGCACATCCATGGGGGTACAAGTGCACATCGATGGGGATACAAGTGCACATCCATGGGGATACAAGTGCACACCCATGGGGATACAAGTGCACACCCATGGGGGTACAAGTGAACACCCATGGGATACAAGTGCAAATCCATGGGGGTACAAGTGCACACCCATGGGGATACAAGTGCACATCCATGGGGGTACAAGTGCACATCCATGGGGATACAAGTGCACATCCATGGGGATACAAGTGCACACCCATGGGGGTACAAGTGAACACCCATGGGGGTACAAGTGCACACCCATGGGGATACAAGTGCACATCCATGGGGGTACAAGTGCACATCCATGGGGATACAAGTGCACATCCATGGGGATACAAGTGCACACCCATGGAGGTACAAGTGCACATCCATGGGGATACAAGTACACATCCGATACAAGTGCACATCCATGGGGATACAAGTGCACACCCATGGGGATACAAGTGTACCTGTTGCATACATGCGCAAACCATGCATATATGCATGTAGCGAATTAAAACATCTGCCAGTTGTAGACCACTAATTGACTATTACTGGTGAGACTTGTTTGCATTCCTAGGGCATCCTCTTGGTGTATGATGTCACAGATGAGAAGACTTTCAAGAGTGTCTCCAGGTGGATTAACGAAATAGAGAGTGTGAGAGAATTCATATTTACATTCACTCCTTGTTGCAAATACCAATCATACACAAGAATGTACCCTCCCTGGGTTCATCCTTCACCACACCCCTTGCCACACCCCTTGCCACACCTCTCACTATTTTATCTGTCCTCTCACCCTTCATCCCACTCCTTTGCCACACCCCTTGCCACACCCCTTGCTCTACCATACAGCATGCACCAGCAGATGTGGAGAAGGTGTTGATAGGAAATAAATGTGACTGCTCTGATCGGAGGGCTGTGGAAACTGCTACTGGGCAGAAGCTGGCTAAAGAGTTTGGCATACCTTTCATGGAAACTAGCGCCAAAGAAAACATCAACGTCAGTGAGGTATGTGGGCCCATCAGCATGCATGACCATCAGTGAGGTGGTGGTGTGGACCCATCAACATGCATGACCATCAGTGAGGTGGTGGTGTGGACCCATCAACATGCATGACCATCAGTGAGGTGGTGGTGTGGACCCATCAACATGCATGACCATCAGTGAGGTGCATGACCATCAGTGAGGTGGTGTGGGCCCATCAGCATGCATGACCATCAGTGAGGTATGTGGACCCATCAACATGCATGACCATCAGTGAGGTGCATGACCATCAGTGAGGTGGTGTGGGCCCATCAGCATGCATGACCATCAGTGAGGTATGTGGGCCCATCAGCATGCATGACCATCAGTGAGGTATGTGGACCCATCAACATGCATGACCATCAGTGAGGTGGTGGTGTGGACCCTTAATACCATCACTATCAGTGAGGTTGGTATGCAGTATGAAAACTCCAGACTTGATCTCCCCCCCCCCCCCCCCCATTTTATAAACTAACCCCTCCCATTTTATAAACTAACCTCTCCCATTTTATAAACTAACCTCTCCCATTTTATAAACTAACCCCTCCCATTTTATAAACAAACCCTCCCATTTTATGAACTGACCCCTCCCATTTTATAAACTGACCCCTCCCATTTTATACACTGACCCCTCCCATGGTGCTCTCCCTTTGCAGTCATTTGATTGCCTTGCCAGACAGATCTTCAATAAGGTAAGGAGATACGTGTGTGGGTGGTGTGCCTGTGGGTGTGCCTGTGTAAGCTGGTGCCCATGTGACTATATATTATAGGCCAAGTGACTGCAATGTACGCCACAATTCTACCTCCATAGAACATGGGTATATTTTATTTGGTAGTTAAATAGTGTGTGTGGTTTTTATTTCAGGTACCCAGTAAGGCAGTGAAGCGAGGCAGTTCTATGAGGTCAAACATAGAACTGCCATCAGGAAACGACCAGGACAGCACCGTTGACAACGGGTGCTCATGTTGACTTTGTGTTATTATTGTCTGTGTTGTATATCAGCTTTGGCTTATTTAACCCTTACAAAGTTTGGGTTGGGAGCGGTACCTCATAGTATCAGTACAATCTGCTGCTCGTGCTTAGTAAAAACAATGCGGTACGTAGGTTTCCCTCTTCCCCAAACCCCCCCCCCCCCCCCCCCCCCACCCGTACATGTATTTCGTGCTCGTCTCCAGACCGCACTGACCACTAATTTTGTTATGACATGAATCCTGGTAGTGCATGTAACTTCGATTTCTTGTTCAAGTTGCTTCTTGTCGGTGACAGCGGTGTGGGGAAGACGTCAATGCTTCTGCGCTATGTGGACGATACTTTTCAGACAAGTTTCATTACGACAATCGGTAATTATAAGAATGCGTTGGACCTGTGACGCCTTTGCCCGGGCAAAGGCCAAGGCGGCAAAGTCTTTGGTGCATGTTTGTTATCTGCACATTTCATTCACAAGCGAAAGAGCGCGTGTGTGTATGTGTGTGTGTGCGTGCGTGCGTGCGTGCGTGCGTGCGTGCGTGCGTACGTGCGTGTGTGTGTGTGTGTGTGTGTGTGTGTGTGTGTGCGTGTGTGCGTGCGTATCTTTGTGCACGTGTGGTACATGAACGTCTATGTCTGCTGTCTGTGTGCGTGCGTTGCTGCAGACTCATCACGTTGCCACATATACATAAACGTGCTGACCAGGTGACCCCTGATATGATATGATAGACGCTAATGGGCCCCAGATAGGAATTTAGTATTTATTTATTTATTTTTAAACCGTAACTGCCACGGAGTTCGCGATAAGACTTTTCCCACAACACCCTGCAAACTACACATGAATTGTAATGCAGCTGAATTGTGTAAGCTGCCACCATGCTGTGTTTTGCCATAGGAGTGGACTGCAGGATCAAAACTATTGTGCTGAATGGAAAAAGAATAAAGCTGCAAATATGGTTAGTTAGCGCTGCATATATGGCTAGTTGTTAGTGCTGCATATATGGCTAGTTAGTGCTGCATATATAATTAGTTAGTGCTGCATATATGATTAGTTAGTGCTGCATTATGATTAGTTAGTGCTGCATATATGATTAGTTAGTGCTACATATAGTGCTGCATATGTGATTAGTTAGTGCTGCATATATGATTATTTAGTGCTGCATATATGGCTAGTTGTTAGTGCTGCATATATGATTAGTTATTGCTGCATATATGGTTAGTTAGTGCTGTATATATGATTAGTTAGTGCTGCATATATGGTTAGTTAGTACTACCATATATGGTTAGTTAGTGCTGCTAATATGGTTAGTTAGTACCAGGACAAATATTAGCTGCTAATTCTTCATAATGCGCTTATCCAAGGGACACAGCTGGCCAAGAGCGACTTCGCAGCATATCAACATCATACTGTCGTGGAGCAATGGTAATTGCAGGGACTTACCCCTCCCCACATGCACAACGTCTGAACCACATATTCACTTGGAGAGTTGCATTGGCGATGACTTAAGGATCACATATCTTTCATTTCTTTAGGGTGTTTTCATTGTCTATGACATCACACTGCTAGCGTCCTTTGACCACTTGACAGAATGGCTGCAGTACATTCAAAAAGTATGCCACATCTCTGTCACTGTACCCTGTATTCACTATCCCTACTGATTTGCACGATTGTTCTCTCTTGTTATCTGTACTCACTCTTCTGCTTCAAACCTTTTCCTTCCCCTCCTTCCTTTCCTCTTCCCCCGCCCCTCCCTCCTTCCTCTTCCCCTGCTCCTCCCTCCCTTCCTCTTCCCTGCCCCTCCCTCCCTTCCTCTTCCCTGCCCCTCCTTCCTTTCCTCTTCCCCCGCCCCTCCCTCCTTCCTCTTCCCCTGCTCCTCCCTCCCTTCCTCTTCCCTGCCCCTCCCTCCCTTCCTCTTTCCCTGCCCCTCCCTCCCTTCCTCTTCCCCTGCCCCTCTCTCCCTTCCTCTTCCCCTCCCCCTCTCTCCCTTCCTCTTCCCCTGCCCCTCCCTTCCTCTTCCCCTCCCCTTCCTCCCTTCCTCTTCCCTCCCCCTCTCTCCCTTCCTCTTCCCCTGCCCTTCTTTTCCTAGCATGCACCACTTGATGTGGAGAAGGTACTAATTGGGAACAAGTGTGACTGCTCTGAGGAAAGAGCTGTCAGTGAAGACAAGGGAAGGATGCTGGCAGAGCAATTGAACATTCCCTTTCTAGAGACCAGCTCAAAGTCAAGCATAAACATCAAGGAGGTACATGTATGTGGTGCTATGCTTTCTTGGGTGTAGTGGTAATGAGGGCTGACCTGTTCCTCCTAATACTGTAATGAGGGCTGACCTGTTCCTCCTAATACTGTGATGAGGGCTGACCTGTTCCTGTAATGAGGGGTGACCTGTTCCTCCTAATACTGTAATGAGGGCTGACCTGTTCCTCCTAATACTGTAATGAGGGCTGACCTGTTCCTCCTAATACTGTAATGAGGGCTGACCTGTTCCTCCTAATAATACATGTATACCATCTTACCAGGCATTTGAACTGATTGCCACTTTAATCTTCAATAAGGTAAGATTTGATGTGCACTATTTTGTCCCACCTCACATCATCACTACCCTCCCCACACCATCACTACCCTCCCACATCATCACTACCTTCCCCACACCATTACCACCCTCCCCACATCATCACTACCTTCCCCACACCATTACCACCCTCCCCACATCATCACTACCCTCCCCACACCATTACCACCTCCCTTACCACCTCATACATTCACCACCCTCCTCCCCACACCATCCACACCTTCACCCTTGTCACCTTTCCCACCTCCTCACCTTCAGCACCTCCCCATACCATCACCACCTTCACCACACTCCCTACACCTCTACCACCCTACCACCTTCACCTTCCTCCCATTGTTGTCTCTGATACCATAATACTATCCTGATAATATATGGGGTTATGGTGTGAAGCTGTATGTGATAGTACATGAATGATATTATTATTATTTTGCCATGTGGTGCTAGTACCCAGACCTAATTTTAGTGCTTATTTCTTCTGTGTAGCAAAGCAGTCCCTCCAGGCCATCACAGGGTGCTGACGGAAGTGCTAACATACACCTCCCAGAAGACGAATCGCATGTGGAAGAACAAAACAAATGTTCATGCTAGACACATCACACTGCTCATCAGTACCGTATTCTGTGGATGCTTGTGTTCTGCTGTGTCATTTCAATATGGAGCTTGATTTTAAATTACGTATCTAAATGAGTTGTTAAAATCCAAGTGTTATTTGTTATCACACTTCAGTTGCAAACAAAGCTCATCTCAATGTTCTGTGTGCCCCCTTGTGTGCACATGCTGGCTAGGTGGTCTGTGTGCCCCTTGATCACTTGGCAGCTTTTATTGATGACAGTCTGTTAACTTCTGTCGCCATCTACTCCTCAAATCAAAAGAGAAAGTGGAATGGGTTCCATTTATGTTGGAACCCATCCCACCAATGTTCTGATGCCTCTCTCTCCCACTCTGCTGCCTCTGACCTCATCTGCCTAATAGATGAGTACACACCTTGAAAAAAAAAAAACATACCCTTGGTTATGCGTACCCAGACTTGGTAGCGGTGATGTAATCCATCCGCTGCTGCTAACTGGGTCTGCGATCGTCATGTCCGATCAGATCGCTCCGCTATCAGAATGCACTTGAATATTTGTTTCGGCAGCAGCCTGTCCACAAGAGAGCACTGAAGGATGAGTAACGTGCTACGTCACGCGAATGCAGTATTTTTGAATGAGGGGAACGGATCCGCCACTGTGCCAGATCACCTTGATTCTGAGAACCATCTATACGAAGCCTACTAAATGTATTATTTATTTAAAGATTGTCATGTCAGGCTAGAAATGGGTTTTTAATTAATCGTTGATCGGATCAACGGCTCTTGGATTCCTTCTAAATGGGAACAGCTCTATCGTTCTACATGCAATCGGTGATTGAATCAGCACTCTTTATGCCATTCATTGCTTAGCAAAGTATAATTGTTGGGTGAAAATCATGACTTCATACTCAATCATGAGGTGTTCATTTGATCGCACGATGGATTTACATGTCGCGGGCATCGGCATCAGTACACCTGATTTCCCCGGGGGCTAATGCTAATCATGTTGCAGCGTGTCGTCTGCCGGTCCAATAAATATTGGCACTCCCTAACTGTATCCAGACACAACCATGTATAAAGCCATACAATTCCCGTGACACCAAACATGTATGTATATCCTTTCGACAACATATTTGGATTAGTCTTTGAGGGCGGGGCTGGTCAGTCGAGAATGGCTACCCCTACAGCATACGATTACCTAGTTAAGCTGCTTTTGATAGGCAACAGTGCTGTGGGGAAGACGTCCTTGCTTCTTCGCTACGTGGATGACACTTTTTCCACTACGTTCATCACGACTATTGGTACGTACGAAGAATGAAGCGAAATGTGCTGAGTCTGGATGTGTGGGAGAAAGTGTGTGAAGTGATTGAACGCTACTCATGTGTGACAGAGAGGGAGGGGAAGAGAGAGATAAAGAGGGAGAGTGGAGAGTGGGAAAGAGGGAGGGATGAACAGAGAGAGGGAAGCTAAGAGAGCAAGAGGGAGGAAGATTGGATAGAGCGACACACAGGGTGAGCTCGAGAGAGAGAGAGAGAAAGGAGAGAGAAAGAGAGCGAGACGTGATACGTCGTGGTAGATACGAGTGCAAATTGGTATATTTGTGCGTGTGTGCGTGCGTGCGTGTGTGTGTGCGTGTGTGTGCGCGTGTGCGTGCGTGTGTGTGTGTGTGTGTACGTGTGTGTGTGTACGTATGTGTGTGTGAGTGCGTGTATGTGTGTGTTGTGTGCATTTATGCCATGTTCTGATTGTACTATAGCCGAATATGGGCTGTCAGCATGATGCATTTCTGAGTGAAACTGTCGTAACCATCGTCAGGTGTTTCCTTGGCCGGAAAAGGTCATATTCCCAAAAGAATGTACTTAGTTGTCAAATATCAATTAAAGGATTCTAGATATGTTGTCAAGGAAGCATTTATTTATTTTTTAAACAGTCTGTGTGCGTGCATGCATGACATTAAGAACTAATTATTGCATGGGTTGGGGGGTCGGGGGTGCAGGGAGGCTTTAACTGAAATTCAATACCACTAACACCACATAGGAATCGACTTCAGAATCAAGACAATTGAAATTGATGGAAAGAGGGTTAAAATGCAAATATGGTTAGTTATAAATTCTCCAATTCTCACCATGTTATGCAGTGATTGCTCCATATTAAGGGATACTGCTGGGCAGGAACGATTTCGTACAATTGCTGTGTCCTATTACAGAGGAGCCATGGTTAGTGTCATATTCCTTCCTCCTCTTTTCATGCTTTACCATCCCCCCTCTACTCTGTACATATTCCCTCTCTCGGAAAATGTTGAATATATGTACTTGGAATATTTTCAGGGAATCTTAGTTGTTTATGATGTCACAAACAGATCTTCTTTCGACAACTTATCTGAATGGCTGGATCACATCAAAACAGTTAGCTATGCATATCAGTCATAGTAATATAAATAAACAATTGTATACATACCTTGTGCCTGCAACACCACAAACAAATAACACTAACTAACACTTATCAGTTCTCATATGTCTAAATGGCTTATCTGCATATAGTATGCTCAACCCGACATTGAGAAAGTGCTTGTTGGAAATAAGTGTGACCTCTCTGAGCAAAGAGTTATCTCTGAAGAGCAAGGGAAGGAATATGCAAAAAGTTTAGGTGTGCCTTTCCTGGAGACAAGTTCCAAATCAGGCACTAACATCAATCAGGTAAGCACATGTGTGTCAGACAGTTACCTTTTGTGCTTATTGGTTTGGTTTGCTTGCTTGCTGTTGTTGTTTTTGTTGTTGTTGTTGTTGCCATCATTGTCTGAAAGCATAGCTAGATTAATGCAGGTGCTCAAATTAAGTTTTTCTTTCTAAAATTGATTAAATTAACACATTTTAATAGATACGCATCATTATAAGAGAGCTCTGACTAAACTATGTGATTATTCTGGCCTATACAGATATTTGAAGTTCTGACTGCTGCAATTGTTAGGAAGGTATGATCCTCTTCCTCTCCTTCCTCATAATTGTGGTAGACATGTATAGCTTGTTTGCTATTATTTAAGTGGTGCTTGAAAACAAGCAACCGCGCGACCGCAGGATGTTAGTATAACCTATAACTGCTACATGTACCGTTATTAACCGGGATTAACTATTGTGCAGATGGCGAGAGTAGTTAGTAGAACTTATTTTTAAAAGCTTGCATGCCGCATTATGTATACGTGCACATGTATATCGCTGGCCATCGCCATGTTAAGTCGGTGATATTTAATACACACAGAAGTCTATAGGTCTGTCAGTAATGTACCTCTATCTTATTCAGATGTGTTCAAGAGGAAAATCTCCAAACAAGGATGAAAACATACGCGTTAATACAGGTGCGGGCACTATAGCCGGCGTGTCCAGGAAGAAATGGTCCTGTTAAAGCCAGAAACAGGTGGTCATAATCAATACACTTATTTGACTTGATTGAGTTCTCTATATATGTATACGTATCAATGTGCGCAATAATTTCTGTTAAATAGCGGGCAGGCGTAGGACAGGTGACGGACTTAGGTTCACACGTCCATATAATTATAGCATAGAAAATCATATTAGAGTAGAATGAAAATTGAATGCATAACTATATCCAAAAATGAAATACATTCGGCAGTTACGGTGAAGAACTTACAGCGGTCACAAGTTACCGGAAGTTGCCCCCTACCAAAATGAAGTACACCAAAAAAATCCTTGATCTGGTGGGCAGCTGTACTCAATTCTGTCCAGTTGCCCCAGAATGTTGGCCACCAATTAGATTTGAGGTATGAGATAATTGCATTGATCGTGTGGTTAATTGGCAATCGATTCAATCGGCATGCCAGCGTTTGGGGTACACAAAGTTGAAAGAAGAACAGTAAAGAAGCGTTCAGATTTACTGATTACAGCAGTTCACCAGCATGGAGAGTCAATAGTCGATACATGTAGCGTATTTTTCATTCGATAACGCTAAATTTCATTCGATGGGAACGAGGACACGTAGCGGTGATGTAATCCATCCGCTGCTGTGTAGTGTGCCCAGCGGCGATTAGGATAAACCTATGAACTAGGTCGACTATATGAGGCAACAACACGTTGTGACAAATCCATAACTGAACCAACTGTAATGTTATTTCCGGATCGGAAACTTAAGTCAGTCTGCTTATGCGCACGTGATCCTAAGGCAGTTGCGCATGCGCATTGTATATCTTTTATATCTATCGTAAGTTGAAATATTAAATATCTTCACATAAAAATAAATAATTTTTGTTAATACGCGTTTTGTTTTCAATTTTGTTGACAGAGTGAAATGGCAGAAAATGATGTAGAACAAGAGCTATTGGACTACGATGAGGAAGACACAGCTGCCGAGCAAACTGCTAATGGCGCGGACACCGGCGATGCTAAAAAGGCTGTGAAGGGCAACTACGTGTCGATACATGCGTCAGGTTTCAGGGATTTTCTCCTGAAGCCGGAGCTTCTCAGGGCAATTGTTGATTGTGGATTTGAGCACCCTAGTGAAGGTAATAAGCGCCCCTAATTCTTGTGACAGTCATTTTTTAAAAGTCCGCCATTTTTTTTTTACAGTTCAAGACCAGTGTATACCTCAAGCAATTCTAGGAATGGATATAATTTGTCAAGCAAAAAGTGGTATGGGAAAGACAGCTGTGTTTGTCATTGCTACGTTGCAGCAGCTAGAGCCGACGGACGGTCAAGTGTCTGTGCTCGTTATGTGTCACGCAAGGTAAGTGAAGAGTATTTCACAAACGAAGCCGTTTTAACCATTCCGTTAACAACATAGAGAGCTAGCGTTCCAAATATACAAAGAATACGAGCGCTTCAGTAAGTATTTCGACAACATAAAAACCTCAGTGTTTTTTGGCGGGATAAGCATCAAAAAGGACGAGGAGACCCTCCAGAGCAACTGCCCGCACATCGTGGTGGGCACACCTGGACGCGTGCTCGCCCTCCTCCGGGACAAGACACTCAACTTGAAGAACGTGAAG
The DNA here is from genome assembly GCA_949361645.1 of Spongilla lacustris. Classification (NCBI taxonomy): domain Eukaryota; kingdom Metazoa; phylum Porifera; class Demospongiae; order Spongillida; family Spongillidae; genus Spongilla; species Spongilla lacustris. Next base: position 9,092,694 of record OX442421.1, on the reverse strand, counting down.
CACTTCATTCTGGATGAGTGTGACAAGATGCTAGAGCAGCTTGGTAGGTATTAGTGCCCGTGGAAGAGTGGGTGATTTATTTCACATGGTCTTGCTTGAAGCTGTTACGTGTGTGAGCTCACTGTTAATACCTTTTTCCCTTCCCCCCCCCCCCCCCCCCCCCCCCCCCCCCCTTTTCTTCCAGATATGCGAAAGGATGTCCAGGAGATATTCAAGATGACGCCTCACGAGAAACAAGTGATGATGTTCAGTGCTACCCTATCAAAAGAAATCCGGCCTGTCTGCAAGAAGTTCATGAATAATGTAATGTTGACGTCTCCTTCTCGTGGGGTGTCAGCTGTAGCACCAGCCCTGGATACGATGATTGCTGTGTTTGGAGGTTAAGTTGTGCTGCAAAGGAGGTGTTGGTCTGGTTTTTTTTTTTTTTTTTTTAAGTGGGAGATGGATGGTTCCATTGTGGTGGTGGTGGTTCATTTAAGGCTTTGGTTGCTGCTGATGAAGGAAAGGTGTGTTGGCCAGTGGACATCAAACTGTTGCGATTGTGCTGTAAAGGTGTGTCGGAAGTAGCAACTTGGGCTACAGTTTTAGAGGTGTAGATGTTGGTTTTAATTAGAATCAGCATTTTGGTTTTTGGATGGCTTTGATAGTCCTTCAAAGTTATATGCCTGGCCCCCCCCCCCCGTCCCCTGCTGGACTAGCATGAGTCTTCCCTACCACTGGCTGCAGCTACAGCTGATGTGACTTCACTGCGTACAAGTAACACCACACTAAATGCAGTGTGTGTGTGTGTGTGTGTGCGCGTGCGCATGTGTGTGCATGTGTTGTTTGTAATGTGCAAGTGAGCATGTGTGTAATGCAGCAAGCCTCTTGTAACATTACCAGGCAGTGCATTGTATCCACAGCCCATGGAGGTGTACATTGATGACGAGACAAAGTTGACGCTACACGGCCTTCAGCAGTACTACGTCAAGCTCCAGGACAAAGAAAAGAACAGGAAGTTGTTTGAGCTCCTTGATGCCCTTGAATTTAACCAGGTGTGTGTGTGTGTGTAAGGGTGTGTGTGTGCGTGTGTGTGTGTGTGTGTGTGTGCGTGTGTGTGTGTGTGCAAAAGAAGGGAGTGAAAAAATGTCAAAAAGGTTGTGCGAGGGTTGTGTTTATCAAATGCTCAACTGTGGCTAGGTGGTTATATTTGTGAAAAGTGTCCAGAGATGCATAGCATTAGCACAACTCCTGGTTGAGCAGAATTTCCCAGCTATCTGCATTCATCGCGGGATGCCTCAGGAGGAGAGGTGAGTCCTCATAAAAATGTTACAATGTTACACCAACGTGGACACATGGAGGGTTTGCCACTCTTCAGTTCTGTCCTGTGTTGTGGAGCCTCAGGTTGTGTTGTACATAACCTTACGTGAGGTACAGTCCTTTGCACAACGCTGAGCAGTATAATGCTCTCTTCTGTTCCTCCTTCAACCTTCTGGTTGTTTGTGAATGAAGTGTGGCTGACTCCTGTATATTCCTTGTGCTTCCCATAGCCACTAGTGGGCACTAATTGGGGAGATAAACCATGCAGGAGATATTCTATTTATTTTTACTGAATTGGCTTATAACTATTTAACCCAAATGTATATCTTAACACCTTTTTGAATATATTTATTTAGACTTGCAAAATACCAAGCATTCAAGAACTTCAGCAAACGTATCATGGTTGCTACTGATCTCTTCGGACGCGGCATGGATATTGAAAGAGTTAACATCGTTTTCAACTATGATATGCCAGAAAATTCCGATACCTACCTTCACAGGGTATGTAGACTTTTTTTTCTTTTGTGTCCATCATTCATTTGATTGTTCTGCCCCGTGTATTTCAAGGTTGCACGTGCTGGTCGTTTTGGCACAAAGGGTCTGGCAGTCACATTTGTGTCGGACGAAAGTGATGCAAAGGTACTCAATTCTGTACAAGATCGTTTTGAAGTCAATATAGCACAGCTACCAGATGAAATCGATGCTTCAACTTACAGTAAGCAAGCGGGTGGCACGTTTTATTGAATAATCACATGTCTTCTTCCTTCCCCTCCCCCCCTCCCCAGTTGAACAATATGCATAATATCCGCATTCTGCAAGAATGTCCGATAAGGCACAGAGCTACTGATGTTTGTTGATTCCCCCCCCCCAATTGAACAATACGCATATGATCCTCACGTTATGCAATAATGTCCAAGAAGGCACAGAGCTACCGATATGTTTGTTGATTTCCCCCAATTGAACAATTGCATAATATCCTGACACATTCTGCAATAATACAGTCCAAGAAGGCACATAGCTAAGCTGGTGGCTCCCTGTGTGGGCCTGGTTCCATAGGCTGTGCAGGGCCGCTGCTTACTTGACATGCAGTGCTTGCGAAGCTGTTCAGATATCTTTCAGTGTGGGTGTGTAATGGTTCCACTGGCAGTGTGTGCTTTCAGCGAGGGAGCTAGGTAACTATCTGGGGCAGATGGTTCCATAAGTACTGGTGGTGGTTCTGCAGTGCTGCTGCTGCTGCTGTCTGGACCTGTGATGCAGTGAAGAGGCTCCCTGGCTAAGTGTACATGTAGGGGCTCCTGAATAAAATAAAAATATTTAGCAAATACGGTATATTAATAAATGAATGAATGTATAAATTTCCGTAATTCCTTGTTTCTTTTTAGCTCAATTGGTGATCACTAAATATAGTTAAATCAAATGAATAGGTGTACTGAACGGTAACTGTTCTGAATTTTTTTTTAACCATAGATATTATAGTAGATTTTTATTTTTTTTAAATGTACCAATAGCGCATTATTCTTTCCTAGAATTTCTCTCTGCAATGTGTATAAACCTTATTCACATGCCACATTAGTTCATATACTATAAAATTGCCATTTTTGACTATGGGCAATATTACACTGGTAGATCAGTGTACTCCCATACTTGCATGGGTTTCTTTTGATCTGCTCCCGTAGTAGTCAAGCTTTTGGCCGCGGTGCCACTTCTGTCCTATAGCTTGAAGGGCTTTAAAGGTACAACAGGCTAGATCTGCATGGCCGTGCATACTAGGTATTTCTTTCAGGACTTATATTCAAATGTTTCGAACGAGTGTAACATTAAACGGGCATCACCAACTCCTATCAAAGCCATATGAAGAACGTCAGTTTCCATAACAGATCTCTAGAACATAGTAAGGGTTAACCCATTTCTAATGTTGACTTATTAATGTTATATTAGTAATGAGTTTCAAAATCCATAACAACCACATGAGCCGGCAGACCTCCTTTTACTATGCATACAAGGAGTTACCACTTCCAACTGAGACACATAGGTCTCTCTTTGTTTGCTTCCTTAGTCCTTACCTCTCCTCCCACACCACCTTCTCTCTCCTCACACATCACCCTCTCCTCACACCACCTTCCCTCTCCTCACACCACCTTCCCTCTCCTCACACCACCTTCCCTCTCCTCACACCAC